>JAWZYV010016167.1:0-45518 GCA_038373885.1 Cheiracanthium punctorium | reverse complement strand
AAATGTATAACCATTTTCTGCTCACCCTCTATATCAGATTATTGCGATGGATATTGCTGTTTTTAATTATATATATATATTGCTGTATTTAATTGCACTTTTTAATCATCACTTTGCAAAACTTTTACTAAAAAGTGTTAAAACATCGTTTATTTTAAATATATAGATAACACTGGAGAAAAGCAATTTTGTTGTCTTAGAACTGTGACTTGTTTTTGAATCACTTTTGGCCCCTGAATCCAAAAGTAACTGTAGTTTTTGCCTGTCACGTCAACTTTTTAGGATACAGGGTACCCCTAAAATGTGCATAAAAAGAAAAATAAAGGGAAATGTTACCAAATAAATAGTTACTACAAGTTAAATTGTATTAATACACATAGAAAAACTTATTTACCAAGTGGTAAATATGCATAATAAGGCAAAAATTTTCATTTGTAACTTTTTCTGGAATGTTTAAGCTGTGTACATTCTTGCTTTATGCTCCAACAATAGTCAGCCATCATATGTACATCCCATCTTCTTTGATAGCGTGATTCCATGATCCTCAAATCTTGGTGAAATCGCTCACCCTGCTCATCGCTGACATCAAGAAGATTTTTCGGGAAGTCAGCGAGATGGCTACGTAAAAAATGCAGCGATGCTCATGTTGCAACCAAGCATTTTGAAGCTCTCCAAGAGCTGTTGGACAATTTCGATGTAATTCTGTGCTCGTGTATTTCCATGAAAGTCTTTGACAATGTTTTTGAATGCCAACCAAGGATTTTGTTACTGTTCCGATGAAATGCCCATCTTTAAGAAGCTGGCAAATCCGTGGACCATAACACACACCAGCTTTTATCTTTCAAATGACAGGTTAGGAAATGCCGAGACAGTCTCCTTCAATTGACAAAGCTTCAAAAAATTGCTTCATGAGACCCAGTTTATATGCAGAGGTGGAAATATTATCTTCTTTCTGTTGACAAGTGGCTGATGAAGAATGTTTGGATCACTGGGTTTCAAGTCATATCTTGGCGACCATTTCGACTGCACCCAATGTTTCTCTACTGTCCCACATGCACAAAAAACAGGGATACTTGGTATATCCACGTTGCTGGCCAAGGAGGAAGCAGACCATTTTAAGATCAATACAGATGATCCATTGGTGCATGTGATATTGCATCAAATCAACGACTTCATATTCCTCACGCAAACATACTGAATACCTATTGGGACTGCACCAAATAAATTTCCATTGTGGAGGAGTACACACTCTAAGCTCCGCTTTGAGCTATCGATGAGCTGAAATTCCCAACTCTTCCATTAAACCAGGTATGTTATGGCAATATACAAACCCATCATCACTTCGAAAGTATTGTAGAAATGCACTTTCTTGTATCGGAAGTAGGATACTTTAGCTCCATTTTCAAGCAATTTTTTTTCGTGCAGTCATGATGCTAACAGTTCTCAAGCTTTTTTTTTTTGATAGCTCCAAATCATTTAACTTATGCCGCTTAAATCCCTTACGAACGGGATCATCTTCAATTTCAAAATCTTCGTCATTGGGGTCACAGCAACAGTGCTTCCGGTGAACGAAGTTTGCTCTTGAAACTGAAAAAACACTCAAAATACTGGTGTTAAACGATAAAGTAATTAAAAAACTTTGTAAAAAACACACATAAGAAGTAAAAGGAAAGAGGATACGCGTTTCGTTCAAAAATTGTTTTGAACTTCTTCAGTCCAAGCCCTTCGACGTAAAGAACACAGGGAACTGAAAAGAGAAAAACAAGCAAGATGTTGCCACAAGGGGCAAAGAAAAGTCGAACAAAACCACGGAGAGGGGAGAAAAAAAATTAAAAAAGGGGGATAAAAAGGAAAGGAAAGAAGCACAAAAAATACAGAAATAAAAAAGGAATAAAGAAAAATAATAAAAAAGGGAACACACAAGTACAAACACACACACACAAAAAAAGAAAACAGAACAAACAAACAAACAAAAAAAACAAATAGCACACTTTTTTTTTTAAATAATAAAAACCACGAACAGGACAGCACAATAAATATATATATAAAGAATTTTTTTTTTTTTTTTTTATAATAAAAACGAAAAAGAAAGACAGTAACACACGTACATACACATTAAAGAAACAGGAAAAAAAAAAGGGGGGGGTAGACGAAGAAAGTGAAAAGAACCTTACAACAGCAACTTCCAAGCAGAATGAACGAAAGGAACGGAAGAACCATCGTTCACAAGACGATCTAAGTGCTGGGTAATGGAAAAACCTTCCAAAAAATCCAGATGGGACAAAGACTGAGGAGTGCACAAAATCTTAGCCTTAGAAAACTGAAATCGATGATTGGAATTCCAACAATGTGAGGCAATAGAAGATTTGGAAAGTTCGTGCTTAGAGACATATCTCTCATGCTCTTTGAGCCTAAATTTGAGAGCTCTTCTGGTCTGGCCAATATAGCCCAAATCACAAGATTCACAAGGAATATAACAAACACCCCAACGGTTCTCAGTAGGAATAGGATCTTTAAGGGAAGAAAATTTAAGTTTATTAACAGGTTTAAAAATGACTTTGAAACCGAAATTTTTGAGAAGTTTAGAAATTTTGTAGCATAAAGGTGAAAAGAAAGGTAGTACAATTAAGTCGTTGTGAAAATTAATAGTATTAGTAGAAGTATTAGGGTTATTAAATTTAGAAACAGCTTTATCAATGACAGAGGGGCTAAAACCACGAGAAACAGCTAAAGATTTTAAGTAACTTATTTCATTATTAAGAGAAGAAGAATCAGAGTAAATTTTGATAGCACGAAACACATAAGTGTAAAAAGCAGAAAGTTTTTGCTGGTAAGGATGATTAGATAGGGCATGAGGAGGTAAAGATATAGAAAATGGCTTGCGGAAAACAGAAGTAGAGAAACCGTCAGGATTCCTAGAAACAAGAACATCCAAAAAAGGTAAAGAATTGTTGCACTCCTCTTCTAGAGTAAATTGGATACACGGATCAACAGAATTAACGATCAAAAGTAAATTAGAAATATCACAATTGGAATCCACTAGAACGAAAGTATCGTCAACATATCTGACTCAGCACGGAAAATTAAAGACCTTGAAGAGCTTCTCTTCAAAATAATGCATATAAATATCACATAAGAGAGGTGAGAGAGAATTACCCATAGCAAGACCCTCGGTTTGTTTATAGAAAGAGCCATTAAAAATGAAAGCAGTTTGTTTAATACAAACGCTTACTAAAGCTATAAACTCTTTAATCTCAATAGAAGAATAATGAAACTCGCGTAAACGCTTTTCCAAACAGTCAATCGCACCTTGGATAGGAACATTAGTGAATAAAGATTTAACATCAAGAGAAAGCATTTTACAATTAGTAGGAGAAAGAAGTTTAACTTTGTTAACGAAATCATAAGAGTTTTTAACAGTGTGGGTATTACTAGCAGTCAAAGGTGAAAGAGTACGCGAGAGGAAACGTGCAAGGTTATAAGAAGCAGTACCAACGTTAGTTAGTTTGCTCTTGCAGATAGTGAAGAGAGGGTAGGTGTACGATTCTTAAAAAAGTCTAAAAACAGACTAGTGTCTGTACTTTCTGGTGCTTATTTTTCCAATTTGGAACATAATTTATTACGAAAATATTCTCGTGCAAATCAAATTTTCTGTATTAACTTACATTTTTTTCAATTAAAAAGAAAATGTCTTGCAGTAATATATAAAACGTTAATGAGTTCTTAAAAACTAATTTATGTATCAAATTAATTCATGTATGGGCTATAAGGTATGTATACACAGTGGAGAAAGAAATTTCATTTCTAGCTCTATTTTTAAATAAAATACATCGTGTTAAATCTGTTGCCAAAACTGCCTCTTCTTACCCATCTAGATGTTGAAAGTGTCCTTCACACATACATTTAGCAATCTAAATTCCGTACTTTTATTAGAGAACAACTCTACAGACTTATTTAGAAAAATAGAGAAAAAATAAATCAGTTTGTTTTTTATGTTAAAATATATTTATTTGAACTTTCAAAGCTGGTTTTTAATAACACACATCGATTATTTTTGTGACTGAAAAAAAAGATGCTTTTCCAGCGGCGGTTTATCAACGTCTCCTATATATAGAAAACCTAACTGTATCTTTGACGTCATCACTAGGCCAACGAAAATAACGTCACCAATGTTTTACTTTGACAAAGTAAAACTATTTAAAATTTTGGTGAATGCTACAAATATTAGAAAATATCTTAAATAAAAAATTAAAATTAAAATACCCTTCCTCATACAAAATTGTTCATTATCCGAGCTATTTCCTTACCATGTTATCTAATTAGTTATCTTAAAAACTGTCATTTGTTCGTAAAATCAATTTTATATCACAAACCTTAATAATGTTGATTTGAGTGAATAAATTCACCAGGAACTTTAAATAGTTTTATTTTGTCAAAAACAAAATGACATACGCCTGATGGCCACGTGAAGGCTTGGTTGACGTAGCAGTTAGGCTTTCGTTATCAGGAGGTATTGATTTTATGCAGCTCTAACCAATAATTACTTAAACAAAAGAACTTCAAAACATGTTAAAAAGATGTCCGTACGGTCTTTACACCAACTTTTTCCTGAACAGTAACGTTCATGATGTCTTGAGGGTACATAGTGAAGAACGTGAAGCATAGAGTAAGTAATTCTTGAAATAATCACAAATTTAAATGTCCCTATTTTTTTTTTTTTTTGAAATGCAATGTTTTAAATGTGCATCTTCGTGAAAGTCAAACTTACTATATCAATTTCAATAAAGAAATCATCGTTTTCTTCAATGAAATTTTGTAATGAATACTTTTACAATAGTTCTTCATAATACAAATTATATATTTTTTGAATAGACAAAACCTGTATGCAAAAAAATTGTGGTAGGAAATTCAACTAACACTTGAATGAGTAAGATATTATGCAAGTCACATTTATAATTATGCCTTACCAGTTGAGTATTGTAAGCAATAACTTAACGAAATAATTTTTTACTTTGTATGAAAAAAAGAAGAAGAAATGCACGTTATTCGGCATAGCACGCAAATTTTTCAGTTGATTTCTTCGTAGGTTTGTTCTGGAATTATTAGAGGGGTTGCACCCTACTGCCATGTCTCGACTACTGAGAGCTATATAATGACTTAAATATTAAATGTTGCAATTGATCCCTGTTAATTCTGGCCCCTTTTCTTTTTAGCCCATAACACACCTTCTCCTGCGTTTAATTTTTCAATTCAATCACTACTTCCTTGAACTTGCTCGACTATTTCACTCATTTGGTTTGACTGGAAAAGGGAGGGAGCGAAACTGTGATGTCACTGCAGTCACTTCATTTCCCTGCCTGTGACTGGTATGTGGGAGAAGCTGAACAAGTCGAATGAAATTCTCAAAGCTTTTCACCCAACTGTTGTGAAAAAGTCGAACGGAAGTGCTTGCGAAAAATTGAATATCGGGGCTTTACTCTGCAACCGTGAACTTCTAGGTTTTAAATGGAATAGCGGTGGTTTTTTCCCAGTCCAAGGAAATCCTGATTCATTGGTCTTTATCTGTCTGTTACGTGATTCTGGAGAAGTAACGAAAAAGGACTACCAGTTTTCCGATGTGAGTTGTGAGTCTCACTGTCGACCGACAGAGTGTCCTCGATAGTGCCCTAGTAGCAGAACTAGTACAAAAGACGTGTTTTGAACGTTGTTCACGTCTTTCGAACTATCGCATTCATGCGAATATAAGGCTGTGTTTTTTGACTGATTATTTTCCGTTAAAACCTAACTCACACTAAATTCGAGGTCAAAATATAGGATTTTTCTAATTATCTTGTTTCGGGGTCGCGTTATATTCGGGCTAATACGGTAGTTGTGCTACTAGGGTTGGAAGCAAGGTGTCCAGAAATTGGATAGCAAGAGCACTCCTTCCAGGACTGATATCAGTCTTTTTTCTTATTGTTTATTATTTTTTTTAGCATCTTTGCAGTTGGAAATAAAACACTTTTGACCCAAGACGTGTTTTGAACGTATTCTGTCGTCATTAGAACTGGTTCTGCTAGGGTGGGAAGCAAGATTGATCGATAAAGAAACTGGGAAGCAAGAACACTTCTTCATGGACTATGAAATCGCTCTTTGTTCTTTTCTTTTACTGTTCTCTATTATAACATCTTTGCAATTAGAAATAAAGAACTTTTGACCCTAGTCCTCCTCTAGTTTATGATAAAATACACCGAATAGGATAATTAAAAGGCAAATAATGAGCCAATCGTTAAATAAAACAGTTCGTATAAAAGAGTTCAAAGATATTTTGCTTGTACGACTGTGGAAGCAGCGCTATCAGGCATAGTAAAAAACAGCTGGAAAAACTATTTCTCAAAATAATCGCATTTCTGTTTCCTGATTACTACCATTACCGTAAGTAAAGATAATTTTCCAGACGAAATATATTTATCCTACATAAGAAAATTTTCTCATATATCAACTTTAGGATAAAGAGCATTTATTTAATGTTTTCTCGTTATCTCCTTTATCTAATACTAATGTAGTCGTTTAGGGTATAGTTTGATTGTCCTGTCACAAAAGACTACGTATTTAATATAAGATATCTGTAGTTGCGGATTTGTCAGAAAAAGATAATCACGTCTTTATACATATTCCTTAACACTTCCTTAATGAATAATTCCTGAAATATTTGTAATTCGACACCCGATTTATTGCACTTGAAGATTTAACTAGGTCATAATTATTAAGACGTTCGGTTTAACTTTTATTAAAAATAAAAAAAATTCATACAAATTAACATAAAATATACGCTTTATTAGTTCGATAAACGGGAAAATATCGCAATTTTAATCATACTCAGGCAGTTTATATATAACACGAGGTAATCACACAATACGCGAGTCAAAATTTCTAGACGTTGACAGGGTGAATCTGCGTTAGATTCCCTTAAAATGTCCTCCAATCAGGACCCCCCCCTCTCAGAGGCTCATGCCCCCTTGCCATAACACGAAAGAAGTAACCAAATTTCACAGATAAACTTGTAGTTTGGCTTTCATTAGTATAATATTGCATTTGAAAAAAATTTCAATTCTACTAAGAAGCAAATTTAGAAGAGTGACGTCACTGACTGTCAAAATGTGGCTGACTTGATATGCAGACTGAGGTGCTGATATTTTAGTCACACACATTTGCGCTTGGAAAGTCATGTTAGTCACCATCATAGTCCGAGATAGCCATACCAAAATCGTCACACTCACTAGATAACATGTCTCTTTAAGTGCTACGGGATGTGACCAAAATATCAATAGCCATAGCCTGTATATCTTTTCAGACTCGCCCTCAAAAGGCAGCAACAAAGAATACGAATTTTTGGATTTAAACTATTCATAAGTGATAAACGAAACATTCATTTCAAGTAGAAAATAGGGGCCCAAAAAAATCTGTTTTGATAGTTTTACTGGTTTTAAAAGAGGACACAATTTCCAAACATGCTGTTGTTCTCCTTATAAGCACGAAATTGGACATGTTCAATTCCTTTATTATTTTTCTTTGCGAAAGAAAATACATTCTCTTTCTAGTATAGAAAAAAGTATTAGCCCTGCCGTAACAAACATGATCGAACTTTGAACTTTTTTTTCAATGAGAAAAGAATGAAAACTACTCTTCAAAAGAAATGTCTTTCCGCCCGAACGATTTTCGCTCCATCGATTTTAGAGTGTCAAAATCTTTTAGTCTTTATTCTAAATGGTTTTGTATGCATAAATACGCATGTGGCAGGAGACTTGTTTTATACAATAGAAATTATTTACTTATTTATTTTATTCCACGTCTAAATAAATTTTTAAAAATGTTTCTACTCATTGCGATTTAGCAAGAACATACCTATTTACATTTATAGTATCGTCACAGTATATTATATTACTAGCTGCGTGCCCGTTCTCCGCACGGCAGGGAACGAAAATATTTCTTACATGTATAATTCGAATTGATTCCAATGGTTTGGAATCTAAAAATAAACAAAATGACTTGACTCTTGGCGTAAAACTACTCATTAGTTATTCGTAAAGTTAGTATAAGTACTGACCTGTGACCATTGTTAATATCATGACGGAAAAAACTGTGTCGGTGTCATTCACGATCAGAAAAGAAAAAAGCGTTACGGTTTGCAGTGAAAATTCCTAATTTTCAAAATGTCTCATTTCTGCATCATACTCTTTTTTAGATTTAAGTTATGCCATTAATACCTTAGATACTACATGATCTGGAGAACCGTTTTATTTTATAATTAAATAGTTGTGTACCCGCTCTTCGCAAAGCAAGAGGAGAAAATTTTCCTAAAATGTGACCATAACTACTTGTGACAAAACAGAATCTCCAAGAAAAAAAAAGTTCAGATACTGTGTTTTCTGTGGAAACTACCGCGGGATATATTAACGCGACTTAAAATTATTTAATGTTTAGTTAGCTGTGATGTAAGACGGCTGTTGAAAAACGAATAGTTTCACGAAGTATTTATTAATGCAGTATATTGTGCTTTGATCAATATTGCCCTAGCATATCTACTAACTATTACTTATACTTTCTTTTACTGATACCAATATATTTTCTTTTTTCCATCTTTAATGCTTAATTTAAAGAAACGGTTTAGATATTTGCTACGAATGTAGTCTTTTATTGTTTGGCGATTCTTTGCAATTTACGCATTAGCATAAACGATAATCGTTTCACTTTATCGTTGCCATTAAAACAGCTTTCCATACATTTTTATGCACAATTCTTGTCAGATTGACGTATTTAGCTCCGCAAAATATTTCTTGCAATTCGAAAATGTGTCCCGTTTAAAAACTCTCGAAAATAATGCTGGGTAATTCATTGTTTAAAAAACAGCATTCTTTTCTTTTTCTGGCAACGTAATATAAAACATGGAATTATTTCGTAGGTGCGTGTGACTCCATTATTCTGATTGAGTTTCGAAAGGGGTTTTAAACTCGTTACACGAAAATGACGTAGATTTCGCATGCGAAAATTCAGTTATTTTAAAGTAATTTTATTTTTTTTTTTCAACTGGCAATTTTATTCATTGTTACTGTTCCCAAGACAACCATAGCGGAAGATATCATACCGAAATCTTGAAGCAGCTTTTTTTGAAATAAAAATCCTTCTTTACATAAAAATTCGTAAAAAATCTGCTAATTTATATTTTTCCTCCGTTCTTCTTTTAAAAGTGGGCGAATTGTATGCTCCGTAATTTTAGCCACAATATAAAAAAGTTATGACGGATAGAATTAAAGATGCAACGGTTTTAAAATTATTTTACGCAAACTTCGTCAAAAGAGAAATTATTTTTAAAAATTCCCCAAAAATCGGCAAAATATGTTACATAGTCAAAACAAACTGTTTTCGAAAGAAAATTTTCTCCTCTGTCCGATGATGCAAACATCGTTTTACTGCGAGTGCAATGACCGCTGTTATTACGTATTATGCAAGAAAAATCGCTAAAAATCGTACAAAACATAATATAAAACCTTTTCTAATTGGAATTTCGAAAAAATCGCTCCGAGGCGTGTTAGGATCTATCCTAGTGAAGTCGTATGCAAAATTCGGTAGGTCTGCGACCAACCGTCTCGGCGCAATGCGATCGAGCGACGGGCGTAAAAAGATTGGTGGTCACAAACCTACCTACAAACCTAGCTATATACAATGTTTACTCTCGGATTTTATTATATATAAGATTATTACTAGCAAGATACAAATTTATATCCATGTATTTTTATTAATGTACAAACAACGATAGCAAATATTTTATTCTGGATCCCTTCAATGCTTAATCCTACTAATATAAAATGTCAATGTCTCTATGTATGTTTATTACTCTTTCACGCTGAAGCGGTTTGACGGATTTGGATGAAATTTGTAATAAAGACTGTTAAAGTTATGCATTAACATATAGGCTACTTTTTATCGCCCGAAAAAAAAAATGGAAAACAGTTCCTAGAACATACAAAAATGTTATCTTTTATAAAGCAAAAAGAATACAATTGAGTTTTCATTTTGCAGAGCCGTCGATAGATGGCGCAAACAGATATAATACACAGTTTTTAATAAATTTTAATGTCTGCTACGCCTTACTTGAATAAAGAATACACTTGAATAAGTTTTTGAAACTCTCATTCAGTTTTCGAATTGTGCATTTTTCTGCGCAGATTTTCCCCATTCTTTTTCTATTGTATTACATCCAGAAAAAGGATGTTAGAAAAATCAATTTTAATTTGGTTTAATCACACCCATGAATAATGATACATGTTTGAGCGCCTCTGTCTGCAGCATCTGTCTTAAATCTTTTGAAGTGGCTCTCAAGTGGTTAGCAGCGGAGGGCCAGCTCTGCATTCTCGCTTCCCCCGGTCAGAACGGTACGAGACCGTGCACGAGATGCCTTGAGAGGCAAATGTGTACTGTGGCGTTACGAGATATATACACGCTGCAGAAAAAATTGTTAAATCCAGATTAAAATAAAGAGTATTTTTAATATACAGTCCACTTTATTTATGCAAAGTTTTTAGAGTTGTGCTTGAGCTGATATGTGTACATTTTGGTCCGTCTTCACGTGAGACGGTTCCGGTGCCTTATGGATATAAATGAAGTTCCTTTGTTTGTGTAACAAGTGACGAAGTAGGTGCTGAGCTTTTCTGGTCATTTACTCCCTTGAGATAATTTGTGTTATTATTCTTTAGAGTTAAGAGTTGTGTTTAGCCTTTAATTGAATTTATTTTTATCATTGTTTTGAGTTATAAATTAGTTATTGAGTTTGTTATAAAAATGTTCAAAAACGCGAGAAAAGCTGATTTGCAGCTCGTTGCGATAGAGTTAGGAGAGGAAATAACAGAGAAAATGACAACGACAGAGCTTATTAATATTATAAAGGATACTGAAAAATTCAAAAATGAACCAGAATTTGTATCAGGTCTCTTAGAGGGGATAATTGAGGACCGGAAATCAGAATCACAGTTAGAATTACAATTAGAACAAACTAAATTAGAGAGAGCGAAAGCTGAGTTAGAACTGTCACGCTTGCAAACAATTCCAAAAACAGTTCCAAAAACTAGCGACGAATCAGAAAATAAAGTTGAGAGATATGATTCATTAGATTCGCTAATAAAAAGTATAAGAACTCTAACGATTAAAATCCCGAGTCGACCAGAAGGATGGGGTCTGTTTTTTACTTCTTTAGAAAGATCCTTTGTTACAAAGAGCGTACCCGATGTACTTAAGGCGGAGATACTTTTGAATTTACTAGGTGAGAGAGCTTCAAACATAATTTCTTACATAAGAGATAATGAGTTAAATGATTATGATAAAGTGAAAAAAATCGTATTAAGAGAGTTCGAACCAACCGCCCAGTCATGTTTGGAGCAATTCAGGAAAACTACTAGGTAGGCAAATGAAACCCATGTACAATTTGCATCTCGTTTGACATCTAGCTTTGATTATTACTTAAAATTAAGAGAGGTGTCTGATTTTGAGAAATTAAAGCAATTAATTGTATCAGACAAGTTGTTTCAAACATTAGACAAAGAAACTGCGTCTCATATCAGTGTTAGGCAGGCAGATACATGGTTTGATCCCATAACATTGGGAAAAGAAGCAGATCTATTTTTTGTGTCACGGGGAAAACTTTTAACGGAAGGTTTTAATCAAAAATCCTCTAATTCGAGAAATGTGTCTAGAGTATTTTTATCTGAGAGTAAGAGTTCAAAGTGTTGCCTTTGTTATGAAAATCACCCCTTATATAAATGCAAAAATTATATGGCCTTGCCTGTTTCTGAGAGAGTAGAAATAGTTAAGAAAAATAATTATTGCTTTTGCTGTCTTGGAAAACATTTAATTAATAATTGCAAATCAAAATTTTCTTGTTCTTTGTGCAAAAGAGATGGAAAAAATAAAAGACATCAGTACTCATTACATTTCCCGAAAAGCGGTGAGTTTTTGCGACAAGAGAGCGCGGCCAATAACCCCGATTTGGTTTCCCCCCCTATTACAAGAGGTACAAGAGAGAGTACTTTGAGTGCGGAGGCACCAACATTCCAGCCAGCATCCTTGGCTAACGTCGAATCTAATATAAACACATCGGTGCTCTCCTTGCGAGTAATAAATACATCAAAAACAACGCTCCTTAGCACTGCAACTTGCTTAGTGAGAGATAACGTTGGTAATAATTTTAAAGTGCGTGCGATTTTGGATCAAGGGGCAATGAATAACTACATGATTTCAGATTGTGCTAACAGCCTTAATTTAAAAAGAGAAAAAACTAATTTAACAGTTTGTGGAATTGGCGATACCTGCACAACAATTAAATCTGTAGTTAAGGCGACGATTTCCAACACTGAGGGAAATTACGAGAAAGAATTAGATTTTTTGATAGTATCCAAGATTACTGATTTCATGCCGTCAAAAACGTTTGAGATAAATATACCCGAGTTAAAATATGTAAACCTGGCAGATGAACACTTTAACAAACCAAGTCGCATACATTTACTTTTGAGCGCAGAAATCTTCTACGAATTGTTGCGACCTGGTCAAATTTGTCCGACTAACAGTAATTTAATCTTTCAAAATACTGTTTTTGGTTTTGTGGCAAGTGGAAGCGTTCCCACTGAAACGCCGGATAGGGTCCATTGCGGCTTTATTCAAGATAATATTGCCCTAACCAAAACCATAGAGAAATTTTGGGAAATAGAGAACGTGCAGATTGAGATACCTAAAAACAAAGAAACAATAATTTGCGAAAATCATTTTGAGAAAAACGTTAAACGAGATAGTACAGGTAGATAGATACATAGTAAAAACGCCGCTAAAAGAGGATCCAAATTGTTTAGGGAAATCTAAAAATATAGCCCTCAAAAAATTAAATTCGTTGTGGAGTCACCTTGTAAAAGAGCCTGATTATTTATCATTATACAAAGAATTTTTGCGGGAATATGAAACATTAGGGCACATGAAAGAGATTTCGGAATGTGAGGAAGAAGTAAGAACATATTATATACCGCATCTAGGAGTCTATCGCCCAGATAAAAGTACTACAAAACTTCGTGTAGTATTTAATGCTTCCTCGCAGACATCAGGGAATTCGCTTAACTCGTTACAGTACAATGGTGGGGTTGTTCAGGATGACCTATTTAAGATAATGATTAGATTTCGTAAGCATATTTATACATTTGTAGCTGATATAAAGCAGATGTATAGGATGATTTTAATTGACCCGAGTCAAACTAAACTTCAGAGAATACTTTGGAGGGAGGGAGTGAATGAACCAGTTAAGACTTACGAGCTCAACACTGTTACCTACGGTACAGTGAGTGCACCTTACCTCGCTACAAGAGTTCTTCAACAATTAGCCAGAGATGAACAACAAAACTTTCCCTTAGCCTCTCCAGTCATAGAGAGAGACTTCTATATTGATGATGTCCTCAGTGGCGCAGACACCCTGAGTGACACTAAAGCATTACAATCAGAGTTAATAAAAGCTCTCAAGAGTGGAGGTTTCACATTACACAAGTGGTGTAGTAGCTCTCTAGAGCTAAAAACAGACTGTGACAGTAGTTACAGTTTTCAAGATGAAACAAAGGCCTTAGGAGTTTCATGGAAGCCCATCACCAACCAGTTTACCTTTCAAATACAGATAGAGAACTCGGTTCCGCCAACAAAGAGATCTGTGCTTTCAACAATTGCCAGAATTTTCGATCCCCTAGGACTATTGGGTCCTGTAATAACAGCAGCCAAAATATTCTTACAGAGGCTGTGGTGTTTGAAATTGGACTGGAGCGATCCGCTTCCTGAAACGGAGGCAAAACAGTGGGAAAACTTCATTCAGTCCTTGCCATTACTAAATAGTGTAAGTGTTAATCGATGCATTATAATGCAAAAATCAGTGCATATTCAACTTCACGGTTTCGCGGATGCGTCCAAGAATGCGTACGGGTGTGTTATTTACTGCAGATCCAAGTCAGAGCGAGGAGATTCCGAGGTGAATTTGGTCTGCAGCAAATCACGAGTATCACCTCTTAAGCGAATAACAGTGCCCAGACTCGAACTTTCCGCTGCCGTCCTTCTCGCAAAACTGATGACTAAAGTGACGAGTTCCTTACAACTTAAGACAGTAGATATCTTTCTCTGGACTGACTCAATGATTGTCCTTTCCTGGATACAGAAAGGGCCATATCTTCTAAAAACATTTGTCGCAAATCGTATAGCGGTAATACAGGAGTTAACAAGCGTTCAACAATGGCGTCATGTATCTTCCGGAAACAATCCCGCAGATCTCATTTCAAGAGGGATGAATCCAGAGACACTAGTGAAAAATGATTTGTGGTTCGAGGGACCAACGTTTCTGAGTCAGGGAGAATATCCCAATCCTGAAATTCCAATCTCAGTATGTGGTGACTCTGTTGAACTGAAAAAAACGGGCAATTGTGAAAGCGACAATCCTCATATTACCCTTACAAATTTTAATCATAATTCTATTATTAATGATATCCTTGCATTGAGTAATAATTATTTAACCATCATTCGTATTTTATGTTATATATTTAGATTTATATATAATGCTAAAGCTAAAGATAAGATCTCAGGTCACCTTACTCCCAAGGAGGTGAAAAGAGCGGAAATGTATCTAATTACAGAAGCACAAAAAGGTGAGTTTTCAGAAGAAATAAAAAACCTGAAGAGAGGTGCTGCTATTCCTAATAATAGCAAGGTAAAATCGTTAAATTGTTCCTTAGATGAAAATGAAATATTATGTGTCGGAGGTCGATTAAAGCATTCCGACCTCAGTTCATCTCAAAAACATCCAATGATCCTTTCGGACAAACATCCTCTTACAACAATTATTGTAAGGTATTACCATTTGAAATATTTTCATGTAGGTCCTAATGCCTTATTATATCATGTTAGACGTAAGTTTTGGGTCATAAATGGTAGACATGTTTGTAGAAAATTTGTATTTCAGTGTATCACATGTTTCAAAAATAAACCTGTGTTAGAGAAACAAATTATGGGGGATTTGCCCAGAGAAAGAGTTGTTCAGTCTTTCCCATTTTGCAATGTCGGTACCGATTATTGCGGGCCGTTCTATATTAAATTCAAAAATCAGAGAAAGGGGAAACTGAACAAAGTGTATGTATGCATTTTTGTTTGTTTATGCACCAAAGCAATTCATCTTGATTTTGTAACAGATCTTACTTCTGATGCATTTCTTTCATGCTTGAAGCGCTTTTTCAGTCGAAGAGGAAAGTGCTCAAAATTATTTAGTGACAATGCTACTAATTTTGTAGGTGCGAGCATGGAACTCAAAAAATTACATAATATGGTGAGGCATCCAGACGAAAATTTGGCAAATTTTCTTTCTGGTGAAAGCATAGACTGTTAGTTCATACCTCCAAAATCACCAAACTTTGGCGGTCTTTGGGAGGCCGGAGTTAAGAGTTTTAAATTCCACTTAAAACGAGTTATCGGTAATGCACATTTAACTTTAGAGGAATTTCTCACGATCATTTTAGAAATTGAAAGTGTTTTAAATTCGAGACCTCTTACCCCTTTATCATCAGATTTTGATAATTTTGAAACATTATCACCAGGCCATTTTCTCATTGGGAGGCCATTAAACTCAATTATTGAGCCACAATTGGCTGATTTGTCGGATAACAGACTTTCTAATTGGCAGAAAATTACAAAATACAGCCAACAAATTTGGAGGTTATGGAAAAGAGATTATTTAAATAACCTACAGCAACAAATATTGCAAAAAATAATGTAAAAACGGGTTCGTTAGTGTTGATTAAAGATGAGAATATGCCCAACACAAAATGGTTAACAGGAAGAATTGCAGAAATATTTTTTGGAAAGGATAAACACGTTCGAGTAGTAAATGTTAAGTTACCCAATGGTAAACTATTTAAAAGGAACGTCAAAGAATGTCCTATGGAAAGTGATTAAATTTTTCGATTGTAGAACTGGGTGTATAAATTTGCTTTGTATACTTTTTTTGTACTTGCTGTTATGTACTATATATATACATATTTTTTTAATTTGTGAATGTAGATTACATGTTTTTAAATATTGTTGAAATTTGTATAATTTCAACGGGGGGAGGATGTTTGAGCGCCTCTGTCTGCAGCATCTGTCTTAAATCTTTTGAAGTGGCTCTCAAGTGGTTAGCAGCGGAGGGCCAGCTCTGCATTCTCGCTTCCCCCGGTCAGAACGGTACGAGACCGTGCACGAGATGCCTTGAGAGGCAAATGTGTGCTGTGGCGTTACGAGATATATACACGCTGCAGCAAAAATTGTTAAATCCAGATTAAAATAAAGAGTATTTTTAATATACAGTCCACTTTATTCATGCAAAGTTTTTAGAGTTGTGCTTGAGCTGACGTGTGTACAATACACTTTAAAACTTAATGGAATAAGGAAAGAAAATAGGGAAGACGCATGGATTATGATACGCTTTTAATGTATAGCACTTTAGTGTGCATTTAAAATCTGAAAGGGTTTCAGATTTTATTTTTTTCCCTCCTTTTAATGTTTCACCTTATGAGCCTCATACAAGGCTATTCCACTTAAATGTGTTTCAGATTTTCTTACTTTTTTTTCTTTCCGTTTTTTGATTAAAACCGGAAAGAAAAAATATACCCAGAAGCTCTTCAGAATTAATATAGGACGTTACAATTAATAATCAGAATTAATATAGGACGATACAAAATAATTTGTATCTTTTTGTAGAATATTATCATTTAACCATCTTATTTTTGTAACCAGAGGCGGCCCGACACGGTAAGCAAGGTAAGCATTCCATCGGGGCACCGACTTCGAAGGGGCGTCATTTCGAACATAAAAACTAAGTGGAGAATAAAAAAGGGCGTCTTTTTGACGTTACCAAGGGGTGCCACTTACCCTAGGGGCGCTCCTGGTTTTAACCATCTAAATTTTAAGTTACATTCAGAGTCTGAGAGATTTCAGTGCCAAGGAAGCCGGTGAGAAACAGGATTCTCTCCAAACAAGATTTATTAAGATGGCGAATCAACTAGTCGCCGGAGGCGGCTAGTTTAAATTCTTTCATAACCATAGATTCATTTATCTGCAGCGATGTCGCAGCTGATTGGGATGATATCACGATAATTCCTCTCTTTGTAAGCTTATGCATATTTGTTAGCATAACTTTTCAGATTTTTTCGACTAGCTGAAATATACTTTATTTACATACGACTCTATTTCACCCCACGTCCCTAAACAAGAAATTTCATGTCTAGGACACTGATCAATAAAACTACATTTTCAAAAGTTCGGATTCTTGAATTTTTCTAATTAGCAAAATGTTTCAAACCGAAGGGATATGTCGAACAATACAAGTATGCAGAAATATTAAATCTAATGTAAAACATTCTAATCAAAAGTGATTAGCTTTTGGCTAGGTCAGAAAAGCTTTTGTGGGAATAACGAAATTTGCGAGTGCATACGTTTACTACCAGATACCCTTTTTTCCAACAAAAGAAAAAAGTGATATTCAGTGTTTTTGTTTCGCAATTTTCATTAGGAGCCGCTCCCTAACCGCCTTTACAGTAGTGCCAATTCTTACTGCACAAAAAAATGTTTTATTGAAAAAAAAAAATTATTGATTCAACAAAACTTTGGTTGGCGTCATTTCAATCGAATCATTTTGTTCGTTTCAGAAAAATTTTTGGTAAATTAACAAAAGTTTTGTAAATTCAACAAAAATATTTCTGTGAAATAGAACCAACCAAAATTTTGTTGAATAAACAAAACAGTTTTTTTCAGGGTGAAGTTATTTCTTTATTACTGATGAGCCCTGTCTATTTTCCTCCAGCTTCCATTTTCTGACCTTTATAGATTTTAAAAAAATAGCATCGTATTTTTTCCATTAAGATGTCGGGAAAATTTTCTCTATTTTCAATAGAAAGTGCATTTTTTATTTTCAATAGAAAGTGACCTTTTTAATGAATCTGCTCTTCCCCCTTTGGAAAGAAATGTAAAACCTGAGCATATTATTTTATTTGTGACTTAACGCAAATTATTCACTTTTGGTGACTCAATTAAGATTTATTAACATTGGTGACTACATTTGCAACTGTGCATTATCACGGGAAGCATCACTTCCCAACACTTTAACATTACTGGTTTTGATCGATTGCGGTAAGAAAACTTCATACATATTTTTATAAATTTTGTGTATGAATTATAATAATGTTTGTATTAGTTTCGAAAATATAACTTTTCTTTTAATGCGCTCATCCATTTGTGCTAGTCCTGCATATTTGAAAAACGTAAAAATGAGAAAATAAAACAATTCTCTCTCTACCATGTTCAAATATTAAACAGGCTCAATTTTCATTTAAACAGAGTATACACATATAATCTACTGAATAATATTTTCCTAAAATACAGTCGACAGTGAAAACACAAGATTAAATATGATCACAGATTTCCGTCGTTATATTTATTTGTTTACATATGTTTCCGATTTGATGGCCAAATAACATCGTGTTGCTGCTGCCTTTAAATTGCTGGGCAAAAATGTATAAACAGAAGTAAATGATGCAGAAATGTCTGATGGCCATTTCCTGCTGAAAATGCAGAAGCTGGATGGCGGAATTTGATTTCTCTATTCACTTATGTAAATTATTCTGCACTTTTGTTTATAGACTGAGAAATTTTTATATTATCAATGCATTTTTGCTTTCATAATTCCTTTAAATTGTTTTCCTTATCTGAAGAAAAAAACCATTGAAGTGAATTTTTTTTCAATACATTAACTTATTTTTAAAAAACACTTGGAATCTGGTTGAATTTTCTAAACATAATCTCAACCATTTGTTATGTTACAGTAAAACTGAAAAAGACATTTGCTACAATTGTAGAAATGGAGTATGTTTATGTCCGTATATTCATCTAAATTGTTATATTTTGCGCTTATAATTTATTTTTGAATTTCTTTTAATACGAATGTCAATAAAAATATTTTGAGAAATATCAGTTACTTATTATTTGTTGTTCACCTGAAAAGCCTAAAGATTTCTTAATTTAAAAAATATATATAGATATATGTATAACATTTTACTTATATTAGTAAATTTTTCTATAATATTTTTTATAGTCATCTACATAACAAAAGAGAAGGAAGGTTTTCAAATTTCAATGTAATTTGGTAATTTTATTTAATATTTGAAAATTAATAGTAAACATTATAATAATAGCAACTGCAGTTGTAAAATTTTCAAGGAACAATGAATGGGTTACGAACTACAAAAAATTGAGCTTTCTAATTCTAAAGAAAAATTTTAAAGTATTGGGTGTGCTACACTTTAAAAAAATAATCTTAAATGAATTTTATTTTTGTTTATACACCATATTTACAAGAAGCCACAAGTACGAGAATATGCATATTTAGTAGAATGAGTGTAGTTGAGAAATCAGAAAATGAATTTTGGTTCAGTTCGGAGGAGTAGTTTTGAAAATTACTTAGTGTAATTGTAAAAAAATTCATAGAGTATTCGATAACCGGATCTACGCATGCCCACTCTGCCACTATAGTGTTTAATTTCCAAATGGCAAAGTTAAATTTTTATACAGTGGATCGATTTGCAACTTTCACGATGGATCGAGGCCATTTGATGCATTTAGCGAAGTAAGTGGGTTGCGTTAATAGCAATAATAATAGAACGGTTTGCACTGACATTTTGAAATTAAATTTAAAAAAAAAAGTAAATGCATAGATAACCGTTCCAAAATTCTAAAATTTATATGGAAAAAGATTGAGAGTTAGGAGACGACTCATAGAGAGCAACGTTGATCTGCCTATTAGGTGCCCCAATAATGAAATGAACAAAATATCCGGTCCTAGTAGTTCTTCATACGTCGTTTGCTTCTTCATAGTGATTGTTAATCCATAGGTAATTTTCCAATATTTACGTTATTTTTCTTACTCCATAACTGGTGTCATCTTCCCCATAAATATGGCAGAAGGTGACACAGTTTGCGTTAATTTATTTAATATCAAAGTTTTCAATTATATGTGTACTGGGAAAACAATTAATAAGCATGTATGACTAATTAAAAATTGAAAAACATAGAGTATGCTTTTGAATATCTTATCCTTTCAAATTTCTCTCTACCAAGCAAAAAACGTTCTTCAGTTTGGTGTCTTCCTTCGAATTGCGATACTCAAATTATAATAATGTATAATGTACACTAAATAACACACCCTGTGAAAAAAATTCGGCTTCAGACTACCTCACTTCTTTTGTCTCGCACATTTACTTTAGTGTATTACCCCTGCATACGCTTTCCGCACTAAAGCGTGAATACTGAATTCAGTTAAACCAAGATTCTATGCATGCTAAATAACCTTCGGTTATTTCACTTAAAAAAGTATTTTTTTCAAAAATTAGTTTTGTGAATGTAATTTTAAAGTGTGGGTTTTGACTGAATTCACGCATATATAAAACTAATTATCCCCTCTTCCTTTAGGTTTGTCTCATAATACAATCAGCCTAGTATTCGATACATAAATTTTTTTCTTCCTCAAGTTCACGGTCTAAGCCAATTTCTCTATGCAGACAAACAAGAAACTACAAGTATGAGAAATGAGTTACGATGAAATACCATAACCAAGAGGAAGCCTTGTTTATAGTTTTCTTTTGCCCAGAATTCTTGGACATAAGAATAATATTATCCAAACAAGTCACCCAATACGAAGAAATAACGAACGGAATCTAGTTTGTTTATTCAGGCTTTCGTAAGCTTTCGAAAAGAACTATGAAATTTTTGGAAAAACACGAAAAAATATATTACAAACTTTCCGTTTTTTATCAAGTTAAAAAAAATACGTTCGTTGCACAACACACGCTTTTCAAACCATTTTTGATTCTAAATGTGAAAAGGTTACAACAACTTGTAGTGACTCGAAACTTCTTTAGGCTGGCTTTAAACCCTTCTATGGTCGGCGTCGCACCTCACATGTTCGGTGTTTTTGTGCCCGTACTGTCAACGCCTCCTACATATGGAAAGCCTCACAACTTCTACATTACCAACATTTGACGTCATCACTAAGCCTACATACAAAAGTTTATTTTTCACAAAATAAAACTATTAAAAATTTATGATGAATTTACTCATGAATAGCAATATTTTAATTATTTGATACTAGCTGAAGTACCCGTCCTCGACGGGTTAGTGAATGAAAATTTCCAAAAAGCAAGAACTTCCGTCAGCATTGTAGGAGTACACAGAATGGATGTAGTATGTTGCCAAAGTAAAGAAAGCGAAATTATAATTTTCATGTATTGTTAAAATATTACAGGTTAGAGAGTAACTAAGTAATATCATTTCATTCGCTTTAGTCGTAATTATGCGATGCGCGAACGAATATTTACGCATATTGAAATAATTTTCGCAAAGTCTCAAAATTTAATCAACATTTTTGAAAAATTTGAAGCCTAGAATTTAAGTTGAGTAACAACCTATCATGTCACCCAAATTCGTTTCATTCCCTGCAGTCTTTATTTCGTGATGCTGGAACAAATTTTCAGCATTTTAAAACGATTTTCGAAAAATCTCAAAATGTAAGCAAAATATTTTTAAAATTCAACGCCTATAAATTAGGATTAGCAACTACCTATCATATCACTCAATTTCGTATCATTCGTATTAGTCGTTATTACGTATGTTTGAAGAAATATAAACGTATTTTGAGAGAATTTTCACAAAATCTCAAAATCTAATAAAAATGTTTAAAAAATTGGACTCCTATAGTTTATGTTGAGCAACCATCTATCGTGTGACCAAATTTCATATCATTCGCTTTAGTCGTTATTACATAATACGGGAACAAATATTCACTCAATTTTAAACGATTTTCACAAAATCTCGAAATCTGATGGATTTTTTATAATTAGATGCTTATAGTTTAAGGTGAGTGACCACCTATCATTTCACCAAATATCATTTTTTCACTTTTGCAGTTATTACGTGATGTGCGAACACAAATTTACGCAGTTTAAAATGATTTTCGCAAAATTTCAAAATCTAATCAAGATTTTTTTTAATTCGACGCCTATGTTTTAAGTTGAGTGACCACCTATCATGTTACTCAATTTCATATCATTCGCTTCAGTCGTTTTTGCGTGATGCTTGAACACAAATTTACGCAGTTTGAAAGGATTTTCGCAAGATCTGAAAATCTAATCAAGATTTTTTAAAAATTCGACGCCTATGTTTTAAGTTGAGTGACCACCCATCATGACACCCAATTTCATATCATTCGCTTCAGTCGTTTTTCCGTGATGCTTGAACACAAATTTACGCAGTTTGAAACGATTTTCGCAAAATCTGAAAATCTAATCAAGATTTTTTAAAAATTCGACGCCTATGTTTTAAGTTGAGTGACCACCTATCATGGCACCAAATTTCATATAATTCCCTTCAGTCGTTTTTACGTGATGCTTAAACAAAAAAAGCGTCACGGACAGAATGACAGAATGACAGACAGACAAACTTTTTTTTGAGGGTGGCATCGGATTCCCGGGTGCTTGAAACGGATAGAAATCGCAAAATTTTTGAATTCCAAGAAATGTACAGACAAAAGTCTAATTTTATTTATATAGATTAATCATCGTTAAAAACTGCCATTTGTCGTAAAATTATATTTATATCTATATAAATAAAATTAGACTTTTGTCTGTACATTTCTTGGAATTCAAAAATTTTGCGATTTCTATCCGTTTCAAGCACCCGGGAATCCGATGCCACCCTCAAAAAAAAGTTTGTCTGTCTGTCATTCTGTCATTCTGTCCGTGACGCTTTTTTTGTTCAAGCATCACGCAAAAACGACTGAAGCGAATGATATGAAATTGGGTGTCGTGATAGGTGGTCACTCAACTTAAAACCTAGGCGTCCAATTTAAAAAAAAATCTTGATTAGATTTTCAGATTTTGCGAAAATCGTTTCAAACTGCGTAAATTTGTGTTCAAGCATCACACAAAAACGACTGAAGCGAATGATATGAAATCGGGTGTCATGATAGGTGGTCACTCAACTTAAAACATAGGCGTCCAATTTTTAAAAAATTCTGATTGGATTTTCAGATTTTGCTAAAATTGTTTCAAACTGCGTAAATTTGTGTTCAAGCATCACGCAAAAACGACGGAAGCGAATGATATGAAATTGAGTGACATGATAGGTGGTCACTCAACTTAAAATATAGGCGTCGAATTAAAAAAAAATCTTGATTAGATTTTGAAATTTTGCGAAAATCATTTCAAACTGCGTAAATTTGTGGTCGCACATCACGTAATAACGCCAAAGGGGAAAAAATGATATTTGGTGAAATGATAGGTGGTCACTCACCTTAAACTATAAGCATCTAATTAAAAAAAATCCATCAGATTTCGAGATTTTGTGAAAATCGTTTAAAACTGAGTGAATCTTTGTTCCCGTATTACGTAACAACGACTAAAGCGAATGATATGAAATTTGGTCACAGGATAGATGGTTGCTCAACATAAACTATAGGAGTCCAATTTTTTAAACATTTTTATTAGATTTTGAGATTTTGTGAAAATTCTCTCAAAATACGTTTATATTTCTTCAAACATCACGTAATAACGACTAATACGAATGATACGAAATTGAGTGATATGATAGGTACTTGGTAATCTTAATTTATAGGCGTTGAATTTTAAAAATATTTTGCTTACATTTTGAGATTTTTCGAAAATCGTTTTAAAATGCTGAAAATTTGTTCCGGCATCACGAAATAAAGACTGCAGGGAATGAAACGAATTTGGGTGACATGATACGTTGTCACTCAACTTAAATTCTAGGCTTCAAATTTTTCAAAAATGTTGATTACATTTTGAGATTTTGCGAAAATTATTTCAATATGCGTAAATATTCGTTCGCGCATCACATAATTACGACTAAAGCGAATGAAATGATATTACTTAGTTACTCTCTAACCTGTAATATTTTAACAATACATGAAAATTATAACTTCGCTTTCTTTACTTTGGCAACATACTACATCCATTCTGTGTACTCCGACAATGCTGACGAAAGTTCTTGATTTTTGGAAATTTTCATTCACTAACCCGTCGAGGACGGGTACTTCAGCTAGTTAGATAATATGATAAGAAAATAGATCATAATGAATGATTTTGTATGAGAAAGGTATTTTAATTTTAATGTTAATTTAAGATATTTTCTAATATTTGTAGAATTCACCAGAAATTTTTAATAGTTTTACTTTGTGAAGTTAAAACTGTGCTGACGTTACCTTCGTAATTACCTCAAAGCCTGGTAACGTAAAAACTGTAAGGCTTTCTATATCTAAGAGGCGTTGGTACGGTACAATTGTTGTTGCATGACTTGTGATGAAGAGAACAATCGCATCACTGAAATTCCAATCCCATGTGCTCCGGCAGCATAGGGCAAGGGGAGGGGCAATGTCCCCCCCTGGATTTTTTGCCTTTCCAACATGGTAACCATACGTTAAGTAGTCTTTGCCCCCCCCCTTGGAAATATTCTGCCGGCGCCCATGCATTCATCGCTACCCTCTCGTCGAATTAAATTTTCCGATTATTTTTTAATCTTTCTATGAAGTGGTGGAACTAGTTTAACTTTCTTTACAATCTTGGAAGTGCTACTTCCAGTCTAAAACAGAAATAAAAATCATTTTGTACTTGGTCATTAAAGGTAAAATTGGAAAAAAAAATACATAATTTTAACAGTCATTTTTATGAAGAAAGGCATCTCATATTAATCACATTTACCTCAAATATTAACCTTAAATTGAAAGCATAAATAAATTTAGAGAGTACTTTTTAAAATTTAAAACTTCGGTGCATTACACGGAAAACTGGTGAACATTAGACAGAATATAAGATATTTAACCGTCAGTAGAGAAGGCCAAGTAAAGACTGTCTTCTGACAAAAATAATTTTCTTTTTCGAATTGAAAATAAAGTATATATTAATTTCCATGGTTAAAAAGTTTTACAAGATATAAGCAACCATTTTTGCGAATGTAATTTCTACCTTACAATACTATACAGTGAGCCGGTGTTCTAAATCTAATACTGATAAGGTTCTAAAACAGTTATGCTATTTCAGAGTCTTCAACCTCTACGGAATATAATTAACCACTTTCCCTGAACAGTAAAATTTGTATTAGAATATAGCGAAATTTCAGCATTCCAAAGACAGTCTGACATTAGATTTGCAAGCAATTTTGAAAAAATATATATCAAAAATTAGCTGTTTTGAAAAAGTGGTTAATTATATTCCGTGGAGTTTGGAGACTCTGCTATTTCCAACGAATTATTTTTTAATTTTCTCAACGACAGCAGCAGAATGTATTACTAAAGCATAGCTGCCAACTCTTCCGGTTTTTCCGGAAGATTTTCCACCACTAATTTTTACTTACGAATTTCTGCTTAAAATAAGTCCAAAATTTTATTGTAAAATAAAACTGCTTGAAGATAGTGGTGGAAAATCTTCCGGAAAAACCGGAAGAGTTGGCAGCTATGCTAAAGACTACGTAATATCATCTACCTTATGCAAATCTTTATCGTTAGAGGTACGTAATTTCGCAAATAAAAAACAATAATTTCGCAGAAAAAAAATGAAATTTTGAAATTTCGCTAAAATTCGCATAAACTACTTATAAATCATGTTTTATGAACTTAAAACTCATATTCAATGCTAATTAAAAGCTAAATAGTTGTAACTTCATTTGACTCTTTAAAGTCGTTCTTCTGTCCTTAGCTGTGACACTAGGGAGTTTTTGCAAAGCAGTTTCACTCACGCTAACGCTAACGCTAAATTTCATTGGACAGTACAGCACACGCGCACGAATAAATTCCGAAACCTGGTTGGTCAAAGTACCCCGAATAGCGGATAGCGTTTGTGTCAACGTAGGAAGAAACGGTAAGCAAAAAACTCCCTATTATGATTACTAAAGGAACATTCTGTGTCGTCTACGCTATTAGTTGAGCTCCAAATGCTCTGTATACCTGCTACAGCAAAGGTTGGAAAAGACTATTTCAAACCTTCCGATTTCTTCCGCAAATGGTGAGCAAAGGGAAACTTAAATCTTGTAATTTGTTAATTAATTTTATTAATTCTGGGCACAGCTCACATATGAAGTCAGCTTGACTTTTTAAATTTACGTTTGAAAGAGTCTTTAACGTAACTTTCTTTCTTAAAAAAAGAAAAGAAAAGAAAATGCTTTTCATTTTTAAGAAGAAAAAAAAGCTATATTTTGCACCTATTCCCAAAATTAGGAAATTTTCGCATAAATACCCGTCTACTCAAAAATCACTTTATTTCGGATCTGTTCGCAAGTAAAACAAAATGTTGCTTAAATTCGCATCGATTTCGAAATAAAAAACAGAAAATATCGTTCCTCTAATTATCATTAATCTTTTCCCACTCCCATCTAAAGATCTCTAAGCATTCTTTTTCTAATGCACACGTCCGGGCGCTCTTGCAGGAAGCTAGGGGGTTTCCTTTTTCTCTCTTCGCATCCACTTTCTCGTATATGTTTTCCCCTTTTCTTTGACTGTACTTACTTGTTACCTAACAGTGATAATATCTAGGAGGTGACAATTTTGACTTCCACTTACAGAGCTGCTAAGTCTCCAGCTTTTTCCGGAAGATTTCCCACCGCAATTTTTATACAGTCTTATTTTACATTAAATATTTGGACTTATTTTACGCATAAATTTGTAAGTAAAAATTAGTGGTGAGAAATGTACCGAAAAAAGCCGGGGACTTGGAAGCTCTGCAATTACTGTAAAGATGCGTTCAGACTAGCGTTTTTACCGTTCTTCTTGTAGCTAATGTCGCAAAAATCGTAAGCACAAAAATTCAAAGCGTTCACACTCTGGACTTGAAAGTTTTGAATCGGTTGGGGATGGGGGGGGGGTTCTAGGTGAAACGAAAAAGGGTTGAGTAAGGTGCATGCGGGAAGAATGATTGATGTTGACATCCTTCCCCCACCTTGAAAACGTATCAACAAAAGAAGAGGGGGAATCATAGAGACGATAGAGACATTAGGCACGAATTTGGAAAGAACTTAAATACCAGAAAACTGGTTTTATCGTCGCTAACTGACGTCATAACTAAGACCGATAGCTACAATAAGAACTCGAACGACAATAAGAACGTAGTCTGCACGCACCTTAAAGGTGGATTCATACCTGCCGCGCCGCACCGCAACCATGCCGTACTGTTTCGCCGTTTTGGACCGTTGGCTGTCCTCGCGGCGAGCTTGCCTTGCCGCAAGTAAATACACCAATGCTCTTCTGTAATTGGCTGTAGCTGTAAAAGCTCTTCTGTAATTGGCTGTAGCTTTGCGGTCGCTGCGGATTATCTGTTCTCGCCAGATAATGCGCAAACCCTCGGCGCTCGCCGCGCGGGCGCCGTGTTGCTCCGCCACGTGACGTCATTGCGGCGTCTTAGCGGTGCGGTACGGCCAGTATGAATCCGGCTTAAGAGATAAGATGCTTCGCCTCAGGTGCTCCAAAATGTCCTACGTTACGTTACGTTATGTGCTAGATGAAGTTTTCCCCGTTTTGAGCCTCAACAGTTTGCTGTTTGCCCGACTTCAAGAAATCAACTGAACGACTGCAGCGCCATCTAGTTTCATCGTACGAATTGAAATTATAATTAATTTTTATGAATTATGTTTTTAATCATATTAGTTGTATATTATATTCTAATATATATTTATAGTATATTGTATAAATATATTATATTACAATATGATTAATATATATAATATTAATATTGTAATTCTAGTGTTGATTTGCTTTTTTTAATTTCTCGCAATTTTGTAGAATAGTATTATTTCAACTTCACAATTCTTTGTTTATGCTATTTTTTCATGAATAATCAAGGGATGTACTTTAGTTACATGACGTCGATCGAGTAATGGCGTCTGTCAACAAACACGTGCTGTTTGTAGCTTTTGTATGTATATAATATTAATCATTATTTATTATTACAAATTATTTAGCGTTTTCAAAGTACCTTACAGTATAACAAGTATTATTCGGGAAATAAACCCTTGGTCTGCGCTGAATTGCTCTTATAGATAATTAAATTCCAATAAAAATAAGTTTTCAGTACTGTGTTGTTGCTCACTGCAGGTCATCTGCAGTAATTTTAGGGATCTCTTGATATGCTTTTTCCAAAGATAAAACGAGAAAAAAGAAGCTCTGAATCTTGAAAATAAAAAGAGATGAGCGAAGTAATGTTCTCATAAAGATCGAGTTTTTTAGAGTATGTTCATTGGATTTTTTTTTTCCAGAAGACATCCAGTATTTATAAATAAATAAATAAATAAAGAGATTTTAAATACAGATTTAATCCTTTGTATACTTTATTTACAGCTAAATAGGCAAAGACAACAACTGCAGTAGTAAAAATGAGAAGTTTTTTCACATTTTACAAAGACTTTTATATATCGTTTTTTGTATGCTTCACTTTCTAGCTTTTATATGCAGTAAGAAATCGTAATATGATTTTAATCTATTTTCGCTGATCTCGTATTTTTAACACCATGAAATAGGTAGATCCTTGTTGCAGTGTCTGATATTTTTACAGGTATTACTTATAATTTATTGATTACTACAGGTATCATTTATAATTTATTCATTATCGTACATCGTATATTAATTATCATTTAAAGCTTATTAAATAATGTCAAAATAAATTAATAGCACACGTGTGTAAATTATCACCATGAAACGTCACAGGTAAGGGAGAGGGGTCACAGTAGGACGACAGATATTTTTCTATAATTCAAAAGCTCAAAAATTAGAAAAAAATATTAGTAATATAGTTAACCTGTATGGTAACGCTGTGGAATGTTACAGCCATCATTATTCCAACTATCACTGTTGAGAAAAATCAAGTTTTACTCTTTGGATTTGAGCAGTAAATTATTATCCAATAATCAATCTCCTTATTTTAATTTATGCTTAATTGCATGCATGTAATGATCTTCAATCTATTGATAAATTTTGTACAACTTTTGGATTTGCATTTAAAAAGACTTCGTGGGGTGGGCAGTGGGACATCTTGATTGGAGTACAGTGGGCAGCGTCTCCATGTGTGTAAACCACGGACTTGCACATAGGACGATCATTGGCTCTCCGCATACGGGTGAAATCGCGTCAGCCTCCAAAAGTTGAATACACGAGCGCGTTTTAATGATTAACAGCATACATATTGATTAACAGTGCCCTAAAAATTTTAAGCAACCTCACTTTATTGTGAAATAAATGATGTTTCAGGATGGCTGTAATTTGCCTTACGATATTGCCTTGTGAATACGATATCGACTCTGAAAATAGTGTTATTGGCTTTCTTTGGCAGTTAAGCGTGATATTCGCATAGATATCGGAAATTTGTTTCAGTTATGATTATGGTTTGATGAATTTAATGTAATAAAATTGATGATTAAAATAAAATACTTTATCATTGTCAGAGAAGTATTTAAAATATTTTTAATGCTTTCAGGAAGTTTGCTGTGAGCAATATACAAAACAATAAAAAAATATGCTAATAATTGAAATTCTTTTTAAAAAATTATTCATACATAATTCGTTAAAATTTTGTAAAATTTACTGTTGATTACAAAAAAGCTTTGAATAATATATATATTAAACTAGATTTGGTTTATAAATTTTATACTTAATTTGGGTTGCTGCAAACTATTTCATCAAATAAGATCAAAAAGCACAAATCATTTCTGAAAGGTAAAAGAAAAAGGAATTTTTGTTTTGTTTTTCTCTTTTTTTACACCTTTAAAAGAATCATACTTAAGGTGCATGAATTAGTGCCCTCAACTCAGTAGTTGTACTAATATGGGTGTTTGATTGACGTGTTCATTTGACAATAATAAAAACGCGTGTGAGTGTGTAACTGCATTGACTTTGTTTTCTTTCTGCTAAATGTTTTCAAGAAATTTGAACATTGCAGTATGTTTAAGGCACACTTATACGAGGGACATCTGCCTCAACTGGAGGACTTTTTAAGGGTAAACTGTTTCCTATTGCTGAAAATATTTTCAGCAATATGAAACAACATCTAGATGCTTTCCAGTATCTTGACGCGCATGTCATGACGCTAGAGATGGCCAATGATTCGATGAGTCGAATCAGTGATTCGAATCTTGGTACTGAGTGGCTCAGTCTTTACACTCACTCTCTACTGATTCGAATCACAAGCCCTCAACTGTGGGGAAATACATTCCAAGTGCGAAGGGAAGGATAACTTATTTTCCCTTTGCCGTTCCCAGAGATTTTCCCTTACTCTTTCAACTCTTTTTGACTCTTTACGACTCTGAGTCGATAGATGATTTGAAACAGCAAATGAGTGGGTGTGGGTGAATTGGTCACTGAGTTGGTGCAGCAACGAATCTTTACTGATTCAGTGTTTCGCTCTGTTTCGGTGATTGTATACGATCGTTGAGATTTGTTAGTTTTTCGAATCTTCTATCGACTCAGAGTCCAAAGGAGTCGAAAAGAGTTGAAAGGATGTTTCATTTAATTGGAGGTTTTTTTTCGAATCTTCTATCGACTCAGAGTCGAAAGGAGTCGAAAAGAGTTGAAAGGATTTTTCATTTAATTGAAGTTTTTTTTTTTCGAATCTTTGGTGTTTCATTTCTTGGTTGGTGGTCGGATTTAAAGTTTTATTTGTCTGTGGGTGTGGAGTGGTTCGAACATCGTTTGCTTTTGGCGGGGGGCATAGGCGTTACTTTCTAAGGGCAAGAGAGGTCAATCCCCCCCCCCCCGAAAAAAAAATTAAGAAAATTCAAGTATCAGAGCTATTTATAATAATGATATTTTCTACAATCGGAAACATTTTGTCACCCCATCCAAATATTACATGCCAATTTACGCCAATGGTCGTGGAAGAGCGGGGGGTGTCTCAAAGTTGTTTAAAACCTTTTTCCTTCGGGGGGACTCCCTCCTTCCAACTTGTCTGGCTGGTTTAATATTTGTTTAAAATTTAATGAAACATCCCTTTTCTACTTTTAACTTCAATATATGTCCCCCTGCCCCCACCCTCAAAAAAAAAAAAAAAAAAAAAAAAAAAAAACGGAACTTTAAGTTTACATGGTGGCGGGTTTTCATGTGAAGGGAAATTGAATTAAATAAAGTTAGGATTGTACTTGTCACTTTTAATGAAGGATACAGGGGCGGTATTAAGCGCTCTAACAAAAGGACTTTGTAGTAAGCAAAATAACATTTCGCTTTATTGCAGCAGATTTCGTTTTTTTTTTACCTTGTTTTTCGTTTAAGGGGAATGATTTTATTTTCTTTCGTAATTCAGAGAAATACAAAATAGGGCCTAAAGCAGTGGCGTAGTTAGTGTTATTGACAGTGGCGTAGCCAGGATTTTATTTCGGGGTGGGCTGGGTATCAAATTTAAAGATAAAGTTCAATTGTAAGCTAAGTAAAGGGTCCCATTTTTTTTGGGGGGGGGGCAGCAGCCCCTCAGTAGGACTGGGCCAAAAATCGACATATCGGTTTTATTTCAACATCAAATATCCGATATTCCCATTTTCATTTCAGTGAAATCTCGAATTCGATAAAGGTAAAAAATACAGGCCGGCCAGGGGCGTAGCCAGAAATTTTTCATGGGGGGGGGGGGTTATGACTACTGCAACTCATATATATGTATACGTGTGTGATAATGTAGCGAAGAATATACATTTTGTATGGCAAAAAATTCCTCATGGGGGGGTTATGACCCCCCTAACCCCCCCCTTGGCTACGCCTCTGAGGCCGGCGATAAGAAAATCCTGAGATTAACCCTCCCACTGTCAAGCCCGTGTTTACTCGTTCATCAGGAATGCCTCTCATATTGACAAGAACGACTATTCTTACTATTTGAAATGTGCTTCAGAACCGGCAAGGCCGTGTTTTCTTACATTCTGTTTTTGCCTCTCAAAACGGCAAGACCGTGTCCGGAAATATTGCTCCCTCTGAGAAGGCGTGAGAAGGGAGAGGCAATTAGCTGCCACAATGGGGGGTCGTGTCCTGTAGGCCTGAGGTTCCACTGTTCCCCCAGGCGTACCGCTTCACTTTGAATACTTTCTCAGAATCGGCGGTGGTGTTTTTTTTTAATGGCCATGAGACGAGAGAGACGTGATAATGTTATGAAAGAAAGACGAATGGATTCTGATCCCCTCGTCAAGGTATTCTTCAAATTTCGCGAACGAATCGATGGGGAATGTTTGTACATCCATTAATTCAAAATTAGGGAATAAGAGTTTAATTACACAGAATAGCATATTAGTCAGATCTATTGATTTCTTTCTTTCTTTCTTCTTTTTTAAATTGCTTGCTTTTATATTTTACTTACATTATCACAATAAAATGAAAAATTTTGCAACTACTGAAATAGACATCAAAAGACAAACTTTATAGCTCCGTTTAAGATACATTTAATGCATTTTTAAAACGCCTTGGCAATAATTATTATTGAGGAAGGCACACGAATATTTTTATAAAAATGACGTAACTGTGGAGTATTGAAATATGAAAGTACTTTTTTACCCCATTTTTAACACTTTATTACGAAGTTGATGATGAATGGTCTGTGATTTCGATTCGTCTTACTTGTCTGTGTGCTAATTGGTGTGGACATGGAATTAGGGGTTTGTACGAAATTTTACAGATATTATGAATGGAGGGCGGAAAGAGCGTACAATATTGAAGATTTCATTTTTTATGGAGGAGGACTTCCCCCGTCTTCTAGCGTCTGCTGTAGGGAAAGTTTGGGGGGCACATAGAATTTTTTGCTCTATTTTAGCACTAAGATACTTGATAGTCTGGAATGGGTACTTTTAAGTAACAAAAAAGCGCTTTTCTAATCCACATCCGCCACATAAAATTTACAATAATTTTAGAGGTATATTTTTTAAGGGAAAAAACAGTGTTTAGATGCACATTTTATTTTGAAGGCTGTAAAAATCTTGCAGAATTTTACATACGTAAGCCAGACAAGCTCTGGGTCTGTTTCTATGGGAGGGAGGTCTGCTTTTGTTTGAGCTTCGGCAAGCCTACACGAGGGAAATCTGCCTGCAGGGAGATTCCTTGGTCGGGAGACTTTTTATTAACGCTAAATCTGGTAAAAACCGACCAAAACTCCAGACAGTTATAGATAGCCGGGTGATGGGCCCTAACACGGGACCTTCATATTTCAGTCGTCTACCATGTTTAGTGTCTTTGTTTACGTTTAATGTCATGTCTTACCATGGCACTCGAAATAACCCATGCATGTTAACATTCATAAAGAAACTATGGGTTAAAGGTCTAAATATTTCAAAACCTTCTCAATCACACTATCAGTTTACAGAGAAAACTTATTTTTCTGGCTAGTAAAAGTCATCTCTGAGACACCCTCCCAACCACAAATGAAGATAACCTCAAATAAGCACTATTTTTTGTAGTTTCCAGAATTCATAGAAACATACCGATCCCCCTTCCCCCTAAACTTACTCAACTGCTGCGCTTCTGCTTAAAACAGACCCACTTATTAAAAAATGTGTGTGTGCATATATATATGAATTACCTAAACTTACTCAACTGCTGCGCTTCTGCTTAAAACAGACCCACTTATTAAAAAATGTGTGTGTGCATATATATATGAATTATCTTGGGATTCCTTATCCTAAGTTAGCTATTCTATATTATACATATATACACACACACACACATTTTTTTAAATAAGTGGGTCTGTTGTAATTATATATATATATATATATTAAACAAAAAGATTTAAAATATTCATTTTTAAGGTGTTAATTCTGAAATTTTTGAACATCGCTGGTCTACTACGTTCTATGTTGTTGTGTTAAACACGAGGACTATCTGATAAAGGAAGGACGCCTTTGGCGAACGACATTTTAAGGGGTTCTAACACTTATTCATGTTACATTTGGAGAAAACCACCCAAAAAGTCCAGACCGTTAGTTCAGCAAATGCGCTGTAAGCCAAAACTCTGGACCTTCATATCCAACAACCTACTAATTTTCAGTGTCTTATCCTCTCGGCGGTAAGTATGTGGTGGGCGGAGAAAAAGCGCACTCGAAAAAAAAAACACGCACAATATTGAAAGGGTTTATTTTTTTTATATGAGTGGGGGGGGGGGAGGCGCTTGAAATAGAAAATCTAAGGAAGGAGTGTGCATGCGAAAGGGCGGCGCTTTTTGGTGAAGTATATTGTTTTTTTTTTAAGTATTTGATTTTTTTTTCATTTTTACACTAAAATGCTTCACACTCTGAATGCCCTCCCCCAACACCCCAATAGAAACACTTGTATTTTCACTTAGCCTTCAGTTAAATACTGGGTTCAAATTTGTAGAAGAGGGAGGTGAAAGCATTTAATTGACTACTGGGCTCACCGCCATACATTTTCAGACTGCGAGAGACACGGATATTTTCGTGAAAAAAGGATGATGCAATAAATGACTGATCTGTGGTTAGAAAGAGGCGTATTTCGGTTGACAAACAATTAAATCGAAAATCATAGTACTAAATGATAAACCGCAAAATGGAGAACCCGCCTTTTTCGGACCGCACGTCAGAGATTTATGGCGACAGCTCTCTGAAATTGGACGGTCTGTCAGACTAAAAAGTAGGTCTTTTCAGTGATGAAAGTGAGCAGGTTAATCATAGGTTCTTTACCCAGCAACTGTGTGAGCGCAAAACTTGTCCAGATGAGATTTCAAATACCCGGGCTCGGAAGCAGCATTGGTCACAGTAGGGTGTATTCTACATTAAGTCTTTTCAGTGATGGTGAGCAGATTAAAAACGGGTTTTATAAATGATTAAACCCTCTCATAACTCGAGAGATTTTTATTTTTAATTATGCTCAGTTTTGAGTACTTTCTCAGCCTCCTTGTGGTTACATTGATTTGAATTAGAGATATTATATCTTTTCTAATGAAAGAGTACCTTTGTTAAGATGTAGTTTCTTTTGTATCTTTACTTTTATTTTAAATGTAAAGTTATTAAATGAAATTTCCGAATTTTGGATGAAAAGAGACAATTCGTTTTACCAATTACTCAGATTTAGGCAGGTTTTATGAAATTTTTATAGGCGAATCCATTATATACGTCTATATGAATTTGTCGAAAAGTGTTTATAATTCACGCACTTCGCATGATTTATTATTTAATTCCCCACCATGGCCGAGTGGATAAAACACTGAATTTCGATAGGCGGCTGAAGTGTGAAGATTCAGAGTTCTGCCGTACAGTGTGACTGTCAGTCAGACCCGGACTGGCTCGTTTGGGGGTCCTCGGCTAGATATTGAAAAGGGAATTTGGATTGAATAGAATATTACGGTAAGCAATACAGTCCAACCACATTATAGCGAAACCGGTATATAATGAACTCACAGATATAACGAATGAGAATTTCGGTCCCGCAATTTTAATACTGTATTTCTTAACGGTTCGGATAAAGAGCGAACAAAACTTTTGGTCCTTTGAAGTTCGTTATAATGTTGATCGTACCTAAAAGCTCCTTGCAACTATTTTAAAGCTGTTGGGGCCACTTATTTTTCGGCTAGGCCCTCGCGCCTCAGGTTCCGTGTGGGCCGGGCGGGGGGGGGCGGTCCGCCCCTGATGTCACCCTCAAAGGGGTGACACCAGATGGCTTGTACAGCAAAAATTTCAAAAATATCGCATGTATGGGGGCTAAAGTGCTCGTATGGGGGGGGTGACACCACTTATATCCGCCCCGGGTGTCACCCTCTGTAGCTACGCTACTGCCCTCCGCTACGCCACTGTGTGGAAGCGTAAGATTACTAAAAACTAAATAATCATAATTACTTTGATATATATTACTCTGATGTATATCAAATTACTCTAATTATAAAGTAGTATATCTATTATTGGGGCCTCGCTGGGTCCCCCTTTGGTCAAGGGCCTCGGCAATAGCCGACCAGCGACCTGACCAGTCTGGGCCTGCTGTCAATATAACAGTCTGAAGTTTTGGTCGGTTTTCTCCAAGTATAACCTGATTGAGCGTTAGAATCACTTAAAAAGTCCCCCATCAAAGGCACCCCACCCCTAGAAGATGCCCATCGTGTACGCTTTTCATAACACAAACAAACAAACGTATTATTTTCTTTTTTTGCGAAATTTTGAATTTCAAATTCCTCAGCAATGAAAATCATTCCTGAGATTTCTAAAAGATCCACAGGATATAGTATTTTCACCCAAGTAAAATGTATCTGAAAGTGTTAAGAAGCGAAGCTTTCCTCTGCGTTGTTTAGTATAACTATCAGAAGTTTTATGCATAGTTTAAAAAAAATGTAAAATTATGAAACTTAAAAAGAAAGAAAACAGATTTTGGGAGTCAATTTACTTTGATTTGAATTAAGTGACGATCCGATATTTCTCTGATTTAGAAAATCTGCCAAGGAACTTTGAAAAATTGCAAAAGTGGAGAGTTTAAAAATTTAAAAGGGTATTTATAAAATTACCGTGAATATTTAATAGAAATAGATAAATCAAATCACCATAAAATTTATTTCGAAATGCATTCTATGTGTTTTACTAATATACCTTTAATTAATAATCTATCAAAAAATGAAAAATATTTTTTGATACAGAATAAATTATTTTAAACATGCATATATAAAAACAGTCCTGTGTACATGTATATATTAGTAAGATGCATACATTTTATTCTGCACTAAAAACGGTCTTTCTTCTAGGACAAGCAGAGAGAAAAAGTACAATATTCATGTTCATACATCGAAAAAAAAAACTGGTCTTTCGAAGATTCAATAGAGTGTTGGAATTCTGTCTGGTCATCACCCCTAACCAGAAGAAAACCATTTCTCCTGACACACGATTCTAGTAATTTGCTTCAGGGGATGACCGATAGCTTCAGCTCCTCACCAACCAAGCACCACGGGGCGTCGATCGCGGTCGATCGTCAGAGGGGGAACGAAAATAGACTGGCTTTTTTCGATGGAAAAATTTCTTGTTAGGCCTGTACCGTTTAAAGGGATTTGTGATCCAACACGAAGTACGCTTTGTTGCCCGAAGTGTTCGAACCTGTAGACAGTCGGGAGGTTAATACCAGCTTGTGATGCTTTTCCTACTGCTTTCTCTCCGTTAATGACGATGCCGGATCGCGGAAAAAACAGCTCCATGGTTTATTAGTCTAATTACCATAATTAATTAACGTATATCTCGGAAACTATCCACCGGAGCGCGTTTTTATTGATTCTCGACCCCCCTAGGCTCAACACCACACCGACACTTAAAATTTCGAATGCTTTGACACCAAACTTAACCTTTTAATCTTACAGGCCCAGGGGGTCATACGAAGCTCCCCTATATTTTCTATTTGAGCATTTTAAACACTAGCCTCCTCCGGCGGCATCTCCAAAGTCTGGAAACCATCCCAGAGCCAATTTCTACATGTTTGCAGTCCCTTTAGGCCTCAATCATGGTTAATTAGTATAATTATCATAATTAATTAACGTATATCTCGGAAACTATCCATCGGAGCGCGTTTTTATTGATTCTCGACCCCCCCTAGACGTTTACCCCCATCGATACATAAAATTTCGAATACTTTGATACCAAACTTAACCTTTTAATCTTACAGGCCCAGGGGGTCATACGAAGCTCCCCTGTATTTTCATTTCGGTCAGTTTAAACACTAGTTTTACTCGAGCCAGGGGCCCTAGCACGATCTTCTCGGAAACCTTTCCGAAGCGGAAAAACAACCGTTTTCTCACTCATGACGTCACATTCCGAAAGGGCGACAATTTGGTCTACCACGATGCTCTCGGGAACGTTCCGATATCGGAAACATTGTCGGAAATTCCACTTTTTTTTCCGGCACGGTAAACGCGAGTGAGAAGCGCTTTCCGCTTCGGATACAAGTCAGCGTACGTGGTTATTTGTTCTGATGGTAGTTGTTTACATCAAAATAATGGCTCAGTTTTAATTGTAGCAACTGTTGCACAACAATAAGATGCTAGAAGGGTTCATAGGAATCGAAATTCGATTCCTAGGTGTAAATCCTTTGAATTAAGCGACGACGAATTAATCAACAATTTTCGGTTGAATAAATCATTAGCATTCCAACTGATTCAAGAGTTTAAAAAATATTTAGAGCCTAGAACAATTAGAATATAATAATGCTAATTTTTAATGATATTTAAAATTTATAAAATAACAGTCTGCTTACCTTTTGCCAAGCTTTCACATTTTTAATAAAACCTCCACTGCTGTTTAATTTTTGTGCTAGAGATTTCAAATCCTCATTTCGTTTGCTGCGCTCTATAAAAACTGGAAAAGTTGTTTTCATTTAAGTAATGATTTTCTTCCATTGCTTGGACGGTAATTTCAATCTGATTTGTTTTTACTCGAATATTACCGGTTTTATTTTATAAGGAGGAGGCACGGCTTCAGGAAAATGCGGATTTCAATTAACTTTGGCATAATGGTCATAATGGCCATGTGAATATACTGAGTGTAAAATAAAGTTTATAAAAGGTATTGAAAAACTGTCAGCACTTCATCAGAGGGTCGTTAAATCGGAAGGGTCGTAAAATTGTGAGTTGACTGTATATTTATTTATATATTTTTAAAATTTTATTTCTGCTATTCAAAGAATATATTTTTATAATTGATGATGCTTAAAAAATTAATACTCTTGCTGTTGCATCACGAACGGGTGACAATTAGGGAAAAAATAGTCTGTCTGACAAAAATTAATGTACCTTAAAGAAATATTGAGTTTTGTGGGTGTTAAAAGTGATTTATTTTAAAAGTGTAAAATTCTGATGAATTAATTACCAAGATTCGCGTATTTAAAAAAAAAAAATGTGCAGGAAAATATTGCGCAGCACGGGGTTCGACCACATAACGCCCTAGTAATAGTCCCGCGTCTTACCGATTCAGCCACCGAAGCGCAACTAACTCTGCACACAACTTACAATTAAAGTTTTGGTAAAGCGGTTCGAAAATCGATATTAATTTTTTTTGACTGTATTTGAGTACTGCGCATTAGTATCTTACACGTTGTATATTCACATGGTATAACACAGCCAGAGATCGACTAACAAAATAAGACAGGACGTGGTACCTATTTAAGTACTATGTCATAAACTTAAACTACGTGCTCGAATGCGGCAAAGAGTGCCTTGTTTTGATTGGTTGATAGCGTCCCCTTCCGATACTCTCGGAAGAGGCATAAAAATTCTCACTTCCATTAGTCGAAACCATGGTGGTAGAGTCAAAATGAGGGTATCGGATATTTATCCGAAGATTTTCAGTATCCGTGAGTGAGAACTATCCGTGACGGATGCTTTCCGATAAGATCGTGCTAGAGCCCAAGGAGAGAGAGATGCTAGCTGCCCGAGAACTCAGCGGAGAAGAAACCCGATGAATGGGTGTTTAAACAGTACGGCTTTCGGCGCAGAGAGAGGGAAAATTTCTTTAGTTGTTTTATTGATATCATCGAAGTACTGAGTGAGTTGAGATTCGAATCAGTAAAATGAGTCGAACCGCCCATCTCTACATGACGCATTCTAAAGATTTCTTTTCACAAGATAAAACAGTTTTAAATTTCTGGTGAATGCTGTAAATATCAGAAATATCTTAAGGAAAGACCTTTCCGATATAAAATAGGTCATTATGATATACTTCCTTATCATATTCTATATAGTATAATTAGTGATGGCTAAAAATCCCAATCAGCGGTAAAATTAAAATTCTTATTTAAAATTATAAGAATGTTGTTCTTGGATAAATCGTCTTTAGTGTGAACCTGTGGCTTGCGCTTGTACATAAAGAACAATAACACAATTATCAGATCCTGGGGCCTTTCGATCTTACTCGATGATAAAGTGAAATTTTGCAAACAGTTTGTTACCGTTTAGTGTTTAATATGTAGTTATTTTACTAATCTTATGTCATCAAACATTGTTGAACAAAGAATTTTGCAACTTTTAAATGTGTTTCACCATTATGACTGTTTTTAGGGCTTATCATTTAAAAACTTCTTTCATATCTTCTGTGTTGATTATCTCAACCTGTATTTAATTGTAGTAATAGTAATGTGTTGCATAATACATCTGATTTCGTATGTCTTACTGTACCACAGTACCCCCAATTCCTGACTCATTGTGTCCCGCAAAGCGTCACAATGTGACAACTTCAGAACATTTTCAAAATTAACATTTTCAAAGAACAAAATAAGGATAACTTCTGAAAAAAATCCAATGAAAGCTAAATTTTGTCAAAATATTGATCTGCATTTAATTTTTAGTTTTAGTTAAATGGGGAAAAGTTAGTAGAGAACAAGTAAAAATTGCCCCAGTGTTCTCTCCTTTCTCCAAATGGTTTGGCTACTTTATTTAGTACCAGCGTTCTGAATTTTAGAGTCAATTCATTGAACATTCATTGCATAGTTTTAGTATATACAGGGTGTCCAGCCTTAATGTGACCCAATAGCTAATTCCCGAACTGTTCGGTTTAGATATGCACTTCCAATTTGAAAAATGTTTTTAAAAAGGTAAAAAATGTTTTTACGTGCTTTTCGAACCAAAAAACCCATTTAGAAAAAAAATTACAAAAATTAAATTTTTATACTGTCCCCAGGTCCTATCACTTATATTTAGGAAAAGATGCAGTACACAAAAACAAAGTAAACACAAAAAGTTTCATTTTATTACGATAAAAACTGACCGAGTTATGGAATTTTCAAAATCATACATTTCATGCATTTTCTCGGCCATTTTCAAGAAGCTAGTAACGGACCATGGATGAAAATGGATGAAATGTATGATTTTTCAAAGTTCCATAACTCGGTCAGTTTTTATCGTAATAAAATGAAACTTTTTGTGTTTACTTTGTTTTTGTGTACTGCATCTTTTCCTAAATATAAGTGATAGGACCTGGGGACCGTATAAAAATTTAATTTTTGTAATTTTTTTCTAAATGGGTTTTTTGGTTCGAAATGCACGCAAAAACATTCTTTACCTTTTTTACAACATTTTTCAAATTGGAAGTGCATATCTAAACCGAACGTCTCGGGAATTAGCTATTGGGTCACATTAAGGCTGGACATCCTGTATATAATACTGTTTGCACACATAACCTAGCAACTAAAGGCATCATTTCACTGTCACACTTTCTCTTCATTCAGAAATTTGATTTCTGCAAAGTAAACTTAGATACATTTCAAAACAACCTTTGTTTCAAAATGATTATGAGGCTCCTTACTACTGTAAGAAACACAATAATACTGTTTTATAAAATATTTTTCTTCTAGTACATAAAAAGTTTATATTTATTTTAACTCTTTTAAGATTGCTAATACATTAGGTGGACATGATGACATCCTTTACATAAAGAATTCATTGAGATCAGTCCTTTTTAAACAATACATATGTATTGTTTGTATTGATGTCATTGACCGTGGTGTAGTCCTAAAAAAAAAGTAAGGGTCATTGATTGTGCAAATAACATAATTTTAATCAGCAGCGGCTTAATAAAAACGTAATTTTTCTACCACTATCAACAATCTAAAAGGCAATTTCCTCCTTTAGGTAGATAACCATTTGCGTAGGTCTGTCTTGTCCATATTTTTGTTGTGCGTTCAATAAAAGATGCAGTTTCAGCTTCCCCATTCTGTAATAGACCTCTTTATTACGTAAAATCTTGGAGTTAAGATGTATGCGTATTGTATACCTTTCGCTAATTTAAACTGTGTACTAGAGTTACTGTTTTATGTGAATCTTTAATATCGACTTTTTTAATAGCAAGCAAGTTAAAGTAAGACACCTAAAATTTGCAGAAATTACTTTTCATGAATGGCTAGATTATGTAAAAAATAAAAATTATTGAACCGCTTAAAAATGGACCACTGATTTTAAGTATTTATAGCGTAACATTTCAAAATAGAGGTAAAAAGTCTTTACATAAAATTCAAGCTTCCTTTCAGAAAAATTTTTATTGTTTACTGATTCCATTCGGAATTAATGTAAATAACAAAGAAACTCAATTACAAAATGCAGTATGTTACGTTGATAAAGTAGGAAAGAATGTCATTAAACATATAAAACCATATTTATTTCCATTAATAATTATTTTGTTTAAACAAAATAGATTTGTTTATCAACAGCTATTTATTTCTTTTCATAGTATTTTAAATTCTGTTTTTTTTTTTACTTATCTTCCCGACCACATATCCCTTTCCCTTACTCTCTTATACATCCTTATTGCACTTGCTTCCTCGAATTTCGTAAGCTATTCTCCTGATCTCTTTCTATTTCTCTCTACCGTATGTCAACACATTTCTTATTAAGTAAAAAATAAATCTCATGACTTTTAAAAAATTGATGCTATGCCTGCAATATTCAAGAAAAAGGCTATTTTGAATATCATATCACACCCTAGAAATGTGTTAAATTGTATTTAAATTACATTTGATAGCATTCAATTAAATTGCAACAACATAATATTACTAGCATACATGAAATTATACTTAAATAACATTGGGTTCAACAGCACAATGCGGTAATAGTACATTAAATTGTACGTAAATTGCGCTTAATAACATTAAACTAAACTGCGAGAACATTACATTTATAGAACATTGAATTCTACCTTGATTATATTGAATAAATTAAAATACATGTAAATTTATCTGTTTTTTTTTAAATAATTTTCCCAATTCCCTACTTCTTTGCAGAAAGAGAAAATTGCAAATTTATCCTTATTCCGTTTACTTATCGCTATTCCGCTTATCTTAAATTGTTCCCAAGCTACTTATTTTCTATTGGCCTCGACCGTTTATTAAACAACATTTCTTATTTATATATTTAATGACTTTCAAACATTGATGACATACATGAAATAATAAAAGAAAAGGCGTTTCTAAATAGAATCTTACATTTCTGTGCATTTACTTTCCAACTTCTAGCCCGATGAGGGAAAGAACTTTCTTTGACAGGCGCTGAGTATAAGCCAATTACCAGTTTCTCGCCAAATATGGAAGATATCTTCAAGCCAGGTTCAGATTTGAGGACTTAACTGGGGTTAAATTATCTAAAATTGAAAACTTTGGTGACTTTGAACATCCCCCCCCCTCCTTAACCCAGCTTATCTGGCAACCCTATAAAAAATGCGACGGAAACGTGTTGACGCAAATAGATGCACCAAAAAGAAGCCACTAAAAACTACCACTCTAATGCTAAAAAACTTCATTTAACATTTATGAGATGATTATTAAAGTACAGAAATATTTCGTGCTATACTATGCATGCAATATTCAAAGGAAATGTGTTTCTGAATTGCATCTTACATTCCCGTGCAGTGTATTCACTTTCCTACTTCTAACTCGATGAGGAAAACAACTTCCTCCGACAGGTGCACAGTATAAACCAATTACCTTTTGCATACAAACAAAAACTTCCATGTATGAAAAATGAGTCACGGAGGAATACTGGGACCCAGAAGAATCCCTGTTTATTGTTTTTCTCCTCGAATTCCTGGATGCAAGAATAACAATATCAAACGAGTTACCCAGTGCGAGCGAAACGCGAATGAATTCTAGAGTGTACCCAAGCATAAGTACACTGGTAAAGAAATATGAACTTCTCGAAGAAACATGGGAATATGAAGTTTACATAAAGTTTTATTGTATCGTCTCCTAAAATATCATTTTGGGCAGAAGGGAAGGTGCTGGTGATATTATATATGTTCCAATTATGAAATAGTTTGGGATAATATTTTTATAGTTAAACAAAAGAAAAAACTGATAAACCATTTTTTTCTATAAATATGAAAAATAAATTTTGCAGTAATAACGCTTTCACGCAAGTAGATGCAGGCAGACTTAACATTATAAAAATTAAAAGTGCTTGATATAGCATTTATTTGTCTGGACTGTTAAAGTATAAAAATAGTGCGAATACACTGTTTTTTCTTTCCTATTTTGTGGGTGTGTGTGTTTATTCTAACGGAAATTATGAACTTGGATATCGGACGATCACCAACGTACAGAAAAAATTCTGAAAGAGCTAAATGTAATTTCCCTGCAAGATGGCGCTGTGCGTTACAATAATTCATCTGCGTTGTCATCGCCTATATTATAGTTTTATTTCCGATATTACCATGCAAGGAAAATAATGTAATCACGAGAAAATTCAACGAGATTTTGATGTATTTAAATGTTTTGAGGAATTCTGAATTGATTTATGGTATTTTTTATGGTGATGTGTATGTCTATCAGTGTGCTTGTAAGTGAACACGATAGCTCTCAAAAAGTGCATTCGAATAAGGTCACATTTGGAATATATATTATTACCAACTTCGTACGACTAGTATAACCCACAAAAAACTATAAAACAAAATATCTCTGGGCAATTGTTCCCTAGAGGTGGTTCCCGATCGCTATACAACTATTAAACAAGGGATGTGCCAAGTTTTCTTAATTTTTGAACGTGCTTGGGATTAAAAACGTATGTAGATACTGAAAGATTTTTTTCTTACCTAAAGACGGTATTTTTACTACAATAACTTTATTACTGAACTTGTCATGCATGCAACTGAATTCGTCTGAATCTGCTGGCACTAAGGTAGAAATGTATGGTTTATTTACGCTAATTCCCCTCTGATGAAGCTTGCATTATGTATTTTTATCTGCGGTTCATATATTTCTATTTTTAGTTTTGTATTTCTTTTCTTTTTTTCTGTGTTTTGAAAAGGCTTAAACGGATTTTTAATAGGTGTACAATAATTAAACTTAAATCGATATATATATTTTCACTGAAATATATATATATATATACACAAGATTGAAAAAACAAGGAATACAAATCAAAATGAACCCCAAATTCAACGTTTTCTCCCTTAAAAAAACCTTATACTATTTTCGTCCTAAAATTACACTTTATGAATGAAAATTTCTCTGAATCTGTGGGGAAACCCTTAATCTGGCAACACTGGCTCTTTAGCTAAAGATGCTATATAAACAAGAACGGTACACACAGAAAACTATACACAAATAGTTAAGACTTTACATATATTCGATTAAGACAAATAAGTAACTATTCTGTGAGTTAATTTAGAATAACATCTGCTTAAATAAATTATATTCAACACAAATAATTCGTGCTAAGATTTCCCTTTATTCTTCATAAACGTATATTTATATCTACGAAATCCCCTCACGAACTAAAACTACGGCATACTTCGCATACCCTCGCCGCAATGAAGATAAACTAGGCATAAATCTGATAAAGAAAGAAATCCGTCACACAGGTGCGGCGCAGTAAACCAATTACTTAACCCAAAAGAACAAGAAGTGTACATATGAAAAATGAGTTACGGGGAAGGTACCTTCGTTTGCATGTAGATTGTTTATTGTTTGCCAGAATTCTGGATGAAAG
>JAWZYV010016166.1:0-32613 GCA_038373885.1 Cheiracanthium punctorium | reverse complement strand
ACCCTTCTACTGGGACACTTTTAACCCTCTGGTGGTCAAGCCCAACCAAACGGCACTGCATACAAACAGCCAGCCAGACGGCCAAGAGAGAATAACACTTCTTTCCCTTGCCTTGCAGCAGGCAGAACTTTTTATGATTGCTGGACAACAGCCACATTACAGGAGGCAAGAATACCTCCTAAGATCCCCAGATTCCTTTTCTTTTTTTTTTTCATCACATGAAAATATCCGTAGTTAGTGCTGTCCTCATAAATACCAGCTCTGATGGAAGTGTAGATTTTCACCACCACCCGTAGTAAATTCCCATCAGATAGTTTTCGAAAGGGGAAAGGAAGCGTTCTTCAAATTTTGGTCTGGACATCTGGAGATTCCAAGTGAAAGCTCAGACAAACATCAGAGGGTTAAATAACTAAGTCTAAAAATCTCATTCGTATAGTCTCACAGAAAGAAATATGCATATCAATATACTAGCATTTAAACAATAACAATGAAAAAAACATTGGAGGTACTAACATCAAGAGCATATTCCTGGAAAATAGCATGCATAACTATTGCAATAAGGAAATAAAATGTTGTCACACAAGCATCTTGTCTTCCATATGTATATAAAACTGTATCAGTTGGCTCAAGACCTAAAGAAAGAAAAGTACTGAATTATATCACATAATAGATTTATTTTCATATAACTTCCAATCTTTTTTGAAAACCAAAATTATTAAAATTTTAAGGACAAATGAAGATTATTAATGTGCATTTAAAATAATTGTTAACATGCACTCAGAAAAATACATTTACAAAGGCAATAAAACAAAATAAATTGTTTTATATAAAATCCATGTATGTTTTCATAAAATCATTTTATTTAATTTACATATTGTACATCCAAAACCATTTTTTAAAAATACATAAAATCAGGAATGCTCATCCCCCTCCATACCTTGTATCAAACCCCTGCCTCTCAATAATTTAAAATCTTTCTTCTCTAAAACTTGTGCATGAGTAGTTGGTTAAGAATCTTTCAGATGAGAAGATATTTTGTACCTATTAAAACTTTGCAACTATCTGGGTGTCCACCATTGTCAGGCGACAAAAACATTAGTATTAGTAGCCTCACAAACGTAAAACAGTTGTCAAAATAGTATCATTTTTCTAAATTTTAGTACCTACTATTTTCTCGAAATTTTGGTTTCCAAATGTATTATTGACATTGTAGCACGAAAACAGCACAAAATGAAATAATTAAATTAATTCTCCTTTTTACAACTTGTTATATTTTCTTGTTTTGTCTTACATACAGTGGAATAGCCAAGGGGGGGGGGATAGGGGGTCACAACCTACCCCCCTTGAGGAATTTTTTGCCATACAAATGTATATTCTTCACTCCTTTATCGCACACACGTATACATATACGTGAGTTGCAGTAGTCGTGAGCCCCATGAAAAATTTTTGGCTACACCACTGCTTACATACAGTGGCGGATCCAGAATGTCTGTTTTGGGAGGGGCTATATTTTGAAAAAAGCTTATTTCACCCAAACAAAATGTACAATAAAGCAAAATTTTAGTGTAAACCAATGTAAAAACTTTTGGGAGGGGCTAAGTGATTAAAAAGGATCACTTTACATACTCAAAGTGCATAATGAAGCACAATGTTACCCTTTAGCAATCTCTTTTGGGGGGGCTGAAGCCCCCTAGCCCCTCCCCTGAATCCGCTACTGCTTACATATATAATCATGCATCTCATACATCACACACTAATTGAATAAAAATACTCTAACTGAATTCAGTAGTGGGAAAAACTACTTTTTTTTTTTGTAGCGAACAACAACTTCTTTTCGAAAAATGTAGTGAAACACAAATATAACTAACTTTTCACAAATACATTTAGCTACAACTACTTTTGAAGCGTAGTCACTACTTTGCTACTTTTAGCAGACAAATTTTGCTAAAAAGGATCAGTTTACATTACATTCATATTTAAAGATATTGAATAGATAAAACTATTGATATCCTAATTACAGAAAATTCTTAGAGAATTAGAACAAATTAGAGAATTTGCTCTAATGAACAACTATTACCAGAGAAGTATTTAAGGAGGGGGGGTGCAGGCCCCTCCAAAACTGAAGCAATTATTAAAAAGGCGCTATTTTGAAACATTTCTATTAACTCCAGTAACAATAAGGTTTAAAATACCAGATCGTCCCACCTGAAATGGAAACCTATATCCCAGACAGCACATAAGCTTAAATCAAGCTTGACATTTCTTTTAATTTGATGTATTAATACAAGCTTGACAGTTCAATTCATTTTAAGCTTGCAGCAAGCTTGGAGAAGTCATTTGAACTGTCAAGCTTGAATACAACTTGATTACTGCTTGATTTGGAAGCCACATCCACATAACAAATAATTTATCAGTCATAAATGTACTTGACCATAGAATTTGAAAAAAAGATTCTATATTTCCAAATATAGAAATTCTTCAAAATAAAATACAATTATACTACGAAATTGATTTCAAAATCAGTCATTTGTCTTGATTTTGGCCAGTATTGCTCAACATGAGTGTGACGAATTGAAAGTTTTAACTTGCGGCTTTTAAGTTTATATTATGCTTATTTCTCTATTAATAGACTCTATAAATCACACATAACATTATTTTAATTTTGATTTATCCCATGGAAAAATAAAAGAAACAGGTCGGCATCGGCCACTGATCAATCTCGCCAGAAAACGGCGTGACAATCATAACAGTCACTTCAAACTTTAGTCATACCAGAGCTAGGCAGATTGGCTGAATGGATAGGACGCTGGCTTCCCAACCCTTAGGTCCCGAGTTCGATCCCAGCCGCGGATGCTTAATGGAAACAGATTAAAATAACTTAAAATTACAGTATAGAGGGGAAAATGCATGGAAAAATAAAATATGTGGGGCGAGTACGTAAAATTTATGCTCTGAACAGATTTAACTAGCAACCAGTGTATTTACTTAAATTGAGAAACTATTATGTTATTTATTTATTTTCCCTTACACCAGGCTATTACTCATATGGATCATTTTCCTTCTAGCAGCTTACTTTGAAATGGCCTTTATGTGATAGTTGACAAGCATTGGAAAAATTATAAGTGATGGTCAAAGACACAATTTATCAAATGGTTAAAATTCATAGTTACTCCTGTGAAACACAAGGCCTAGTCAGGTTGGTGGAGAAAATTTGGTTGTAAGGTAAGCAAAAGGAGGCTACGGAAAGTTTTTTTTCTTCTTTATGTAGAAGTAGTTAACTCTACTTGGAATATACAAGAGTACAGACAATAATCAGATTCTGCCTTCAAATCATGGAACTGGAGAACTGATCCAAGTTTTTTAAATATACAAATAGATAAAGACAACTAATTAAAAGAAAATTTAAGAAAAAAGCTAACTTTTAAAAACTAAAAATGAAAACTTACCTTCTGTAACATTATGGTGCATTACTACAAAAACTGAAGCAATTGGTGCAGAAACCTGTAATAAAACAAAAAATCTTAAAAAGGATTTCTTACATTTTATATTAAACATACTTATCTACTACATTCTAAAACAAACTTATGGGTCATTCCACAGTATTCATGTGTTATGTATGGGATATTTCACAGGAAAATGTCAAAATATAAACAAGAAAGTTTGCAACTATTTTTAATGTTTCATATACCACTTCAACTAGATTCCTATGAAGTTTGTTTTTGGTGGATCGAACAGTTTTTTTTTTAATTCATTAGTAAAGTTTTGTTACATGTGGGACACCATAAAAAGTTGTTTTTAAAGTACCACAAAAGTACCTCCAGGATTTTGGATTTTGCTCTGAATTTATGAAGTATTTTCACAAAAAAACTAAGAAAAAATAAGCATAAGAAGAAATATGCATTTATTGATTAACTTTTAAATTATTTTTTAAAACTGAATCATTAATTAATGAAAGCTAATTACTTATATTACATACGGGACACGGTTGTTTGTTACGTATGGGACATATGATTTTAAGTAACACTACTATAAGGAATTGTGAAATGAAATTAACAGATTTTAATTTAATGAATTTATTAACTCTATTAATATATTCAAACTTAAGTTTAATTACATAATTAAAAATAAAAGTAATTTCTTAAAAAATTCTAATTGCTGTTACATAAATTAGGATTTTTCATGCGTAGCTCCATTTGGAAAAATTATAAACACTTAAAATTAAAATAAATGTTTTGTACAAGTCACAGAACATGTATAATATCTTCAATTCCTTTCACTTCTTTCATTGGTACCAGAAAATGTCCCTAGCTATTAATTCATCTTCCATGTTTTTTTTGTTTGTTTGTTTGTTTTTTTCAAGTTTAGTCAGACTTTTTTTAAGATTTTCTTTTTGTCCTGTATTAAACAATTAAGCTTATTTTTAATTTTTAAGCTAATAATATTGATGCCTGTCACAAAATAAATCCATCCTTTAACAAGAAATAAATCCATCAAAGAGTACTCAAATAAGCAAAATTTCAGCTATTCTGGCGATCCATGGTTTGATAACCCTAAAGACAGGTGTATCTCATTTTTATCGTTGTTTGTTGGTAGAATAGATGTTTGGAACTAGAAAATTAGTAGTGGGTTTATTTGAGTGCTTTTCTATTAATTTTAAACTGTGATTTTAGCATTTTAAGGGAAATTTTGCTGTATATTTTTCTGCAGAAATATATTTTAGTATTTTGCATCTTTTGAAGGTTTTATTTTATTTATTTTTTAATGCATTCATAGCCCAGAGCTAGTGCTTTATTTATGTTAATTTTGTGGTGAAATCAAACAAGACTGTGCACAACTTATGTAAACAAGGCGATAGCCGTGTTTACATAAGCTTCCACACCCCAAAGTAAAAAACACACCCCCCAAGCTCCCACACCCCAAAGTAAATTACACTGACAAAAACAGATAAAAATATCAAATTCATTACAAAATTGTTTTAAAATCTTCACCCACAGGTCCATATATATCCTAAAAAAGTCTGCAAAATCAGCTACAGCTAATTTAAAATAAGCAAACAGTGGACCATTTTTAACCTAAAAAAACTACAGAGGATTAAGCAACCTAGTTCAATAGCTCATATAAACTGGGCAAACACTGGCCAGATTTTAACTCAAGAAAAAAAAATGCTACAATAGATTAAGCAACCTAAATATACACCTAATCTAAAGTCAGCCTGATTAGAATATTAGATAGTGCTAGTTAGAATACCAGATAACTATTACTAACAAAAGCATCAAATATCACTTTAAAAGTGATATAAAACCTTTTAAAAAAAACTATTGGCTCTAACAAAAAGAAACTTCATGGGAATCTAGTTGAAGTGGAAAAATAAAACGATAAAAATAGTTGCAAGCTTTCTCATTTGCAGTTTGACATTGAAAAATGTAAATATATCTAAATTTTGCTGCGAAATGTCCCAAAAGCACTTTACATAAAAAAACTGAAATTGTTAAAGGAAAGAAGAAATGCAAATGGATACCACATTGCACGTGAATATACCACTGGCACATCAAATGTATCGGATATTGGATGGGGGGGGGGGGGAGTGATTCAATTATTATTCAATAATCTGGTTTTTCATTAACTGGATAGTCATGGTCCTGAGTTAGTCTAGATAATAAGTGTTTTCTACTTTATTAAATAGAAATTAACATTGTGTCTCTAAGAAATTTAAATTATTTACTATGTATCTGAATTGTTTTCATCAAGCTATTCGTTAATTAATAAACGGCAAGACTTTAATTCACCTAACCTTTTACATGCTACTGCATTTGTAAATCCTTATTTCAGAAAAATGTCTTCATAATACTGATTTATTAATTAGAGATTCAGTATTAATTATGACATACGTGTGATTAAAGCTAATTATAATTAATAAACTTATTGAAATTTAGCCTTTGGGAATTTTTAATAAGCACATACATGTTCACAGATAAACCAAGTTTCACCACTGTTGCGTCAAAAATTAGTTTCTGCCATCGAAAACTTAACCCTGGCCAAACACACTTAAAAAATTCTTTTTAAAAATAGTGTTCCTAAATTAATGTCAGTACCGATGTCATACTTAATTTATTATACTGACATCAAATTGCTCATTTAAAAAGAAAATATCGCCAATCGAAACCCTCATGAAAATTATTCTGTAAGTCTATAGAAAAATCTAAAAATGACTTTATAAAACACACAATTTTTAGAATTCTGTCAGATGATTTCATATGTGAAAAATACTGCTAGGAGGTACAATATGGTCAAATGTTTAATATTGTCTAGGCACTTAAAAATAATTTATAATACGCTGATTAACAAATCTATGCTTAACTCATACGGATATTTAAAAAATAATAATAATAAGCATAATTATTCTATTACATATAAGGGAGGAGAAATGAAACCGCACACGTCAAATTACAATATCCAGGTCAATTTTTTCACCTTAAAAGATACATACCTGAAATAAAAGACCGATTACAAATACCATAGCAAAACACGATATAATGTCGGCATGATTTTGAATAAAAAATTCGCTACTGAAAATAGGAGGATTTTTAGTACCGGTCCTTCTTTTAAGCCCCATTATTTTTGTATACGTATCTAAACCAGCAACAAGCAGGTAACCAGGTACTATACCACTATCACTGCCAACGTGAAAGCAAAAGAAAGTGATGATGAAGACAGATTTTGACTTTCTTTTCCGGAGTTTCTGGGTGCGTTCGTAAACGACAAACTCGTTGCAAGAATTTTCGAGTATCAGTGGGCCCGTTCGAGAATTCACCGGTTGGTTATGCACCGGTGCTACCGGTTGCGGTCATTCTTTGGTTAAGTGACGTCACGGTTGTCAACCGGTTTCGGTCATCCTCACCACATTCAATTCCAAGCCAAGAAAACAGAAATAAACATTGGCAACACTACGCTAATAACCAGAATAACCCACCTCGCTAGCAGGGTCATTCTGGTTGCACTCTGGTCACCATAGATATAGGAATAGTGAACTAGATTGCGCACAAGGGAGGAAACTTGTTGCCAGTGCACTTCCGGAGCAGACGACACGATAGTGGCAAAAAGACGAAAACGTCGCTGCTTACGACTGCTATCCAACAGCATTTATTTACATTTAAATACAGAATTGATGATTCGTTCAAGCATTGAGAATACGCATTCAGAACCAAATTCAACGAAAAAACATTTCGTTATGATATTTTGCTAGCTATTTTTAGTTTATTTTTGCTGTTAGATGGTCTAAAAATGTAACACATTAAAATAATCGATTAAATGTTTATTTTTGCACACAAGGAAAACAAAAACTTTTTCTGAACAAAGATGTGAACTGAAATAAAGTATCAATTGTGTATTGGAAGTACTACTGTAAAAGACCGAGGTGTCATAGATCTCGTAAGAGAAAACTACGTTCATATCAAGGGGGGGGGATGGTGCTTCGTGTTACATTTTAAGAAAATCATAATATTGTGGCATAGTTTGGTGATTGAGTTTGGATCTTTCTTTCCCTCGTAAATGTATTTCTAACGTTCATGAGATTCAAATACGCCTTCTTCCAATTTTTTTTTTTTTATTTTTTGTAAGCAAAAAGGCTATACTTAGGAAATTTTATCCCTTTTGAAGTGGGAGTCCAAAACGTGTTTTTTACACGTCCTTTATATCTTAAAAAGAAACCGATTTCCGAAAAGTTACAATGTTATATTCTAATATGTTATAATGTAATAATGTTATAATGTAAATTTCGTGGTTTAGGTGGAGGTCTTGGTTTTTGTTCCTAAAAGTAAATAAAAAAAAAACTTTCTCTGTAAAAGAATATTTTAATGTATATAACAGAGTTGCATTAATTTAAATCAATTGATTTTTAAAAATATTACTGATTGAAATCACTTTATTTTAAATATCAAGTTAATCTACTTCTATGAAATAAAATTGTTTATGTATCTTTTGCTTTTTTAAAATGAATATTTAAAGAAACAGGATACAGAATTAAAAAAAAAATATTTCATTGAATTTGTGTAAGCAGGGGTAAGCCTAGTCACTACTTTTCTAAAATACCTACATTTAGAAACAGTTTACTAAAATTTGTTAATGGTTTAGCAGTTGTTTAATGTTTCTTTAAATTTAAGATGGCATTCATTATTTACTTAACCATGAAAATATGTAACAGTATGTACACAGTAAAATGCATAACTAGTATAAGATTTGAAATGGATGTTTTTTCTTTATAAAATGAAATATATTCTGAAAGAATCATGTTCACAAAGAAAGAACATAATAAAATGTAGTACATAGTAACACGTTTTTTTTATTAATTCTACTGGTTTACTTGTTAGATAAAGAGTCTTTATCTAACAATTATCTAATGTTAGATTCGAAGATTGTCAAATAAATATAAAATGTCTGATTATAAACCTAGTTCAACTCCAATCAAGCCTGAAGAAGTAATTAAAATACAAACATATCATTAAAACAATTCTGCCAAATCTGTCAATACATAATTATAATTGAATTTAACACATGAATGTCAATTTAACAAAATTTAATAATTGGATCTTTTAAATTTAAATATTAATTAAATCTATATATCAAAATAGATGTACTATGAGTCTTATTTTGTGTATGTGGAAACAAAATATGGAAAGGAAGAAAAAAATTCAAAGGCAAAAAAAAAAAAAAAACGATTATCTTTATTTTCGTTTTTAAAACAATATGCATTCTGAAATTAAGTACACCCTCCAAAAAAAGTATTCGTGCAAGAGAGAAATTTCCTATATTTTAGATTTGCGAATAAAATTGAGTTTTTGAAAAACGCACAACTTGACAGAATTACGGAAATTCATATTTATACATAGGCTAATTCATATTCTATGATAAATAATTTTTAATATACAAAACCAACGTAGGAAATTTAATCTCTTGCTCGAATACTTTTTTTGGAGGGTGTATATTATCAATTTCTAAGGCATGAAATATACATATAAAGGCATTATATTAATTACTGTTACAATAAAAACTTTTTAAAAGCTTTTGCTGTTTTTTTTCTTTCTTTTCTTTTGAGAGGGGGTGGGGTGGGGACAATATCCTATTCCCATTATCCCTCCCTAATAAGTACCTCGTTTAGAACTTACCTTTTTCAAATGCTTTGGAAAATTAAAGATAGTTGGAACTACATCATCTTTTAGCAACTACCGATTATGATTTGATTCAAAACATTCAGCACTGAAGTGTTCTGAACAAATAAATGTATGTATATTAGGAACAAAATTATCTCTTTTTACAGCAGAAATCCATTTATTTGTCATTTCTTTATTAGATAGTGGAAACCTAAACAATCAGAAAGTTATTAAAATCAGAAAGTCATCTAGAAAAATTAAGTAAAATGACAGTTTGCAGCATCGAAGCATTGCACAAAGCATGTACACTTTTTGTGCACAACATTGCACAAAAAGCATCAGAAATAATCCTCCCATGATAACTTTGCTTGGCATAACTTAACTGTTTTATGGCTTTTTAAAAATACATTTTATAGTGTACTATTGTTTGTTCAGACAGGGATGTGTAAACTTAAACGTACATTCAATTAAAGCACTGATTTAATAGAATTTCAGTTAATATTAAAAATTGCGTCACCAGCCAGGTTTTTTTTTTAATTAAACTGTGGAATGATACAACACTACAGAGCTGATATGCTTATTTAAAAAAAAAAAAGTTAAAATACTTACCATAAAACACTAACTTAATAAAGCTTACTTAAACAAAAGTATAAAGAAACTTAAATAAAGACTTAAACAAACAATCACGTTGAACTAAAAAAAAATTGAATTTAATATTAAAACTAGTAATTTTAAAAGTCGTTAAAAATGCTCAAATGTGGAAAATCTAGTTAGAATAAATAAGATAAATTCAATATCCCCAATTCTAGAGTTATTTTTGAAAAATGATAGAAAAATTAATCATTTCCTGTAAAATATGATTAATAATTATTCGTAAAAAGTAAATTACGATGCTTTATTTATCTCATTTTTTATAGTTTAAGTGCCAAGTATACAATTTAAAAATAAGTATATATATATATATATATATATATATATATATATATATATATATATATATATATATCGTACGGTCAAATGTTTTACGATTATATTTATATAGAAATATGAATTAAGCAATGTCTAGTTTAATTCAAGAAGGATGCGCAATATCTCCTTCAATTACTTCACAAAGTGAACGAAAAGCATAGGTAAATAGGAAATTTAAAAATACTACTGCTATTGAACATCAATTGATATTTGATTTTCAATACCACCAATTTCAAGCATTTATTACCTGTGAAAGGATATTCCAGATCCTTTCCTAAACCTGTTGGTGCAATTATACGTACAGCACGACTTGGGCATGATGATGTTTAAAGTTAATTAAAAATAAATAAATAAATAAGATGCTGGACTAGTGGCGAAAATAACCGCAAACCATGATCAAGACACTGCTTTCTGCCACTATCATGGGCGATGCCACCGAAGATATTTGGCAACAAGAAAAACCTCTTACTAGCATACGGATGCGTGATCTAGTTATTCGTATATCTATGCTGGTCACGCTGAGCAGACAACCGCTACATGACCGAAACGTTTTCAAACGCAGTTAATTCCAGAGCTCCGCCCAACGCTCCGCCTTTTCGAACGCTCTGGTCGTGCACCGGTGTTACCGGTGCACAACCGATGAATTCTCGAACGCGCCCAGTGCCTATCAGTTTCTTTTGCCTTTACGATAAGGTGACCAGATTTTTCCCCCATATGCAAGCTCTTTATAATGATCATTATTCCTAGTGATTATCATTATATTCCATCATGATCATTAAACGGTATGCAAGCTCACAGAACGGCAATCATTTTCTTTAACGTACCCGGAAAAACTGCTGAATTTATAATGACTGGTTCAGGCCCTTTGTAGGCCGTGTCTACGCTGCCGGCCGGCCGGAAACGGAGTACTTCGGGCTCTGCTGCCGGCTTGTGCAGAAGTCGTAATTTGGTTTACTGCACAGATATGGGCGTGATTTCAAAAGATGTAAATAAGCCGGCCGTACGCTTCGTGATTGGCTCATTCGGAACCCTCTTATTTGCCTGGTCTGCCAAAATAGAAAATGAATCGCGGGGTGTATTTAAGGTTTCACGCCAACAGGAAGTTCTTATATGCACTCTTTGTGTTTACGTATCCCTATTCGGACAGTGCGATTTACCAAATTTTTAATTAAAGATGTGGAGAGAAAGAAATGATTTTGTTTTGATTATAAAAGTTATTTATGCTGTTTTAATTTTATTCACTGTTTAAAATATTATATTTTAAAAGAATTAAAAATTACTTAAACTGCAAGTGTATTAACCAAATTGTTGCATTGATCATCTTATTTATTTTTAATTATTATTATCTATTTTTAATATGTATCGTTCAAATACTAAACATTTATTACCCGTTACCTTGCCAACTTTTTATTAAGTAAAATCCTGTTTTTAACGAAAATATATATATCGATATTTCATTATGTCAACGTGTAAACGTCATAATTAATTATGTTGGCTGAGAAATCTTAAGTTTTGATATGAATTGTGCAGTGGATATAACAGACATACTGTTTGGCTTACTTTTTGAATACTCTTATTGAACTTTTAACTAGCGGTCAAAATTGTCTTTTCATTTAGTCAATCTTTCCCTTCATTTATACTTAGTATGTGTTAGCATAATTGTTATTTTTTTAATTATACATTTAGTTATGCCAAATGTAAATATACTGCATAAGTTTATATATTGTTCTCTTTCTTTTATGGATTAGTTTTTGACAGTTTAAACCAGTTTTTGATGCTTGTCATGTCAAAAACACAGCCCAAGCTTGTTGCATATATGTGTCAGGGTTAGAAATTAAGATATTAAAGTGAGGTGCCAATGGCACCCAACTATTTTATCTTAGTTGCCAAAATGATCTTCTTGGGCGTAATTTTAAAATTATGTAGTGTAGTCATTCAAATATCAAATCATAATAGCCAAGTACGAATACTAATTAAAGTTTGTTTACTAAATATATACATCTGAAAGTAGGAAAGTAAATATGTAGAATGTTAAATGCTGCTAACGAATTAATAATAATAAAATTACTGCAATATTTAAAAAAAAAAAAATGGAGCTGCAAAATACTGTTCTTTTATAAAATTCTGCATCCTATGCAGGCTCTCTGTGCAATCCATATGTGCAAGGTCATGTGGCATGCGCCATCGCCAAGCTAAAAATGCACTGAGCTCTAGCCTTAAAGGGGGAAAAAAAGGAAACAAGCAAACAAAAAAAAAACCAAATGTAACATTTCATTATATTTATGGCAAAAACAGAGCCTGACTATCACAATGGTAAGCGAGGCACTAGCCTGGGGTCTCAAAATCAGATAAATTACCCTATATAAATGAGATTTCTGATAATAATGACTTATTCCATGTAATTCTGACTAGGTAATATGGTTTGAAGGGTGATTGGTGATAAACCTTTCGTAAAATTCCGAATGTGTCAAGTATGTTATAGCGATTGCCGTTGATCAGTATGCTTTGCTAAGAATTTCTTTTTTTTTTTTAAAGTTAGGCATAAAAAATGATGACCAGGTATTATTTCATGGTCGTCAAACTTAAATTTCTGGGTGAAAAATACGACTAACGACCGCTTATTTCTAACCCTGATATGTTTTTATTTGTATATTAAGCGTGTTCATTAGGGGGAGGGTCATTCCATTTTAATGTCAACCTTCAGACCAAATTTAGTGTAATTTGCTGTCAACCCTATTTTTTCATGTATCTCGTTTTTTCTTGATCCTATCATAATAGAATCCATAGATAGGACCGTCACGAATGTGTTAGATGCCTTTCTGCAAACACTGATTTAGTGCCCCTATATAAAAAAAAAAATTCACCTTCAAAACAAAACTATCATTTTACTATTCCATGTACTTATTGTTGGAAAATATCATAATAAAATAGAGTCTCAGGAGGTTACCCCCTATAAATATTCAGTTTTTGAAACAAAATTATGATTTTACAACACCATATTAGTATTCAGAAGAGAATATACGGCATTGCTCTGGACTGTAGTGTTGCCCGATGGATACCCGGCACTGCCGAAAACTCACCCATGTGCTTGTAAAGTCAATAGAACCAAAAACACTGAGGTAGGTATCTAACAGTTACCATGGTTGCAGAGATCAGATTTGCTTCCATCTAGACTAGTCTTTTGCAGAGTTCTAGTGATATGGAATTCATTAAGTTCAAGCACAGACTTGGGAGGTATCCTTCAAGGAGTTGCCTGTTCTTTACACCCCCCCCTCCCCCAGAAAAAAAAGGATGAAAGAAGGGGGAGGGGAGAATAAAGCGTATTTTTTTCAACAATAATTATAGAACACTGCCATAATGTTTAACGAGTGAACAGGGTGGCGACAGATCATGGAAAAATCATGGAAGCATCAGGGAATTTCGTAAAAATATCCAAAAATCAGGGAACTTTCGTTTTCACCTAGTTTGACAAGATCATTTTTAGTTGTGGATCAGCATCTAACTCACAAGTCATAGTGTCGTTCTGGATCATACAATACTCAAGTGATGCAGACACATTAAGAATCCAAGACTCAATTGGTGTAGGCACTATATGAGTCCAAAACCGCAGGTATTCGGACTTGTACTAAGATACGGATCATATGAGAAACCAGACATAGGCCTAACTTACTAAGGACAAGAGGAAGCAATTGCCCCCTTAAAATTCAGATATAACCCATTTGAAAATGGTATTTTCTACAATAGGAAACATTTGCCCCCCCCCCCTCCCCATGTTAAATGCCAGCTTAGACATGTGAATCAATCAGATATATAAATGTGAATATGAAACACTCTTTCTGGGTCAAAACTTCTGCATCTGGGCAATCCAGTAACAAATTATATTGAAAAGTAATAATTCGTTACCCCTAGTGGTCAATTGCAATTGCCCTTTACACCAAGAGGGTGGAATTTTGTAGTCATTGTGACCTCTGTCCCCTTATTCCACTCTGGAGTTTTCTACAGTCACAGTAATTTTGATCATTGTCAGGTATACGACGATCAGGGAATTTTGTTTCTTAATTTCTGTAGCCACCCTGGTGAATGCACTGTACAACTAGTAAAAAGGTCACTTTGGTATAACGTTTCCGATTTACACAGAGACACCAGGACATTGAATCAAAAGTAATGAGAAATCCTTAAATCTAAATAAAAAGCATGAAAATATTTTAATTTTATATGTGAACTGTTTGTTTTTCTAAATAAAGTAATATAATACAAAGAAAACTACAAACGACAAGTTTTATCATAGTTAATATTATTTGAAAGCATTGATTTTATTGAAGCTTCTTTTGATTATCCAGATTTACATAAGGTAGGTTTGAAATTCAAGGAACCCTTTTCAGAATACAAGATAATGGCTGATGGTTAATTTAATTTCAAGAACTTTAGATGTTTTAATAAAAAGTCAAACATTTCAAAGGGCTGATTAATTTTTATGACTTTCTCATTGACAACTCAAATGGAAAGCGCACTATCTCTTATTGCTACAATATGGGAAAATGGAACAAAAAAGGTAAAAAGAACATGGCTTATGTATTTTATCAAATTAAATTCTGAGTTTTGTTTTGAATGTAAAATATTTAGAAGGAAAAAAAAACTCTTTTCTACTGCAGAATTTAAAAATTTGCTCACTGTTTAAAATGTTTTCAAAGGCATGACAATGCATTCATAAAATGTTTAAAAGCATGGTACAAAATAAAAATATGTATGTTTAAAAAATGGCTCTATCAATAAAAACAAAATAAAATTTGTTTAATGTTAAGGAAAAAATGTTGTAGGTCAATTGTTGAATTAGATCTTTCTAAAATGATAAAACAATTTGCACAAAGAAAACCACAAAAGTCACATTATAATGTCTAAAATTCTTTTTAAAAAACGAATATCCTTAAAAGAGTACTAAAATTTTCCCTGCATATCTAAAATTTGTTAATATGTCAGAAAAATATATTCACAGTAAAAATATTTCATCATAAGAGTAAAAAACTTAGAATTAAAACAACAAATTTAATTATTTGATAATTATGGCTGGTATTGCTTGGAATAAGCTGGTTTAGTTGACAGATTTTTTTTAAAGGAGCCACTAGTATTATTTGTGCCTGCTCATCATTTTTCCTAGCAATTTGTTTAGATACTATCTAAACAGGGATCCTACTAGGAAAAGGAGAAAGGGCTTTCTGAGCTCTTCATCTGCTCATAATAGTGATAATAGTTTCAAAAGCATGGAGCTCAAAAGAAGTATGAGAGACTATTATTACACACATTATCCATTTTTTATGAAAAACATCATTTTATAAGAAACCAATATAGGAAAATTGACTTGCACTCAGGGGGAAGGGGGATAACGGGATATATCCCCCCCTGAAATTTTTGGATTAGTGATGAAATTCCGTCTATTTATACACATATAAGTTCATCCCCCCCCCCCCCCCCCACCCACCCACCCCGGAAAAATTTTCCTGGCTACGTGCCTGCTTCACATGAATACTTTATTTGCAAAATTGTACCATGGATGGCACTTGAGGGATTGCAGATTTCCATTGAGTAACTGATGTAATGAAAAAGCATTAAATGTGTTTGCTACCACTGACACAAAGGACACAATTCTCTCTTTTTCTATGCTTTCCCACCAAATGCTGAAAAAGTGCAATCCGTACAGGCGGCTGTGTCAAAAATATTCTATAGCTCTGTGGCATGCGATGGGCACTTTGATTAACTGCCATGTTATTGGTGGTTCAATCAATCAATGGCAACAGCTGCACTTTTTCAGCATAGGGCAGTCTATCTAGTTTTTTTTCTATACCGATGTATGTGGGTGAGTCGGAAAATGAATGTTTCCCCTGGCGACTGAGGATAGGTGTGTTTGAAAGTCAAACAGTATAATGAGACATGAAAGATATGACACAACTATATTTGCCAACATAAGTAACTAGCCTCCTTCGGAGATCAGTTTTGGCCATCGATGGCGGCTTCGCAGCCAAAATGCGCAACCTAGAGCACACAAGCCGCTCCGCTACTGGCTTGTGCAACCTATGGCACACTGGCCTCTTCGTGACCGAAATTTGCAACCTACGGGCCGTCTGCCTTCGTCAACCAGCTGGTCTGACCGCTTCACGTATGGGCTGCATTCACACATTTTGGTGAGTGGCTGCATCCGGCAACCAGCTGGTCCGCCGATGGCCTCTTCGCAACCAAATAGTGCAACCTACAGCCTGCCCCACCTTCAGCGACTACCTGGTCCGCCAACAGGCCACTTTGGAAAAGAAATGTGCCACCTACCAGCCACTCGCCTTCGGCAACCAGCTGAACAAAAGCTCAATAGTTTGTCCATAATTATATACATTTTGTTAGTTGGAATAATCCATAGCTTTTCCATGAGAGCTGCGACAGGCCAAAATGTTGCCTACATTGCGTGTCGCCTCTTGATTGACCTGGCAGTTCGCCAATTATTTTACCCCTCCTCTCTACTTCTGCTTGACTTGGGAGAAGAGAAAAAATCTGCATCTCACATGCAGTTGTGCAAACACGCGCCACACACGCAATTATGATACGCTTTTAATATATAGTACTTTAGTGCGTATTTAAAATCTGAAAGTGTTTCAGATTTTAAATACGCATTGATTTTATTTATCTGAAAGTGATTCAGAGCCGTTAAGCTCAAGCTCCTTCAACAAATATTTATAAGCCCTTCGCCCCCCCCCCCCCAAAAAAAAAAATCATCATACAATAAAAATATTGTATTTCACTCAATGTACACACAAACGCTAAAGAGATAAAACTTTCTTTTTAGTTTTAGAAGTTTTTTTCAGCCGAGTTCGATCTGTATTTGGGATGCAGTACTCCAAGAGATGGGCTGTGATGGGTCAAAAAATAGATATTGTGCATTCGGTGCCACGGATCACACAAGACAAGTCCATAGAAATCACATAGTACATTTCGATACTAGAATGTTATACAATAAGTGTAGCCATACCAATTCTTGATAGCTTTTTGTTAAATTTAATTCTAGATTTACGGGGCTATACAAAAAGTCTTCTAACCTACTGGCCAATTTACCATCTATAACCAGGGGTGTAGTGGGACTGGAACTGTGTTCCGTTACTCAAATGAGATTATTATTATTACTAGCTGCCTTCGGCGACCACTTTTGGCCGTCGATGGCCACTTCGCGACTGGCTTGTGCAACCTACGGAACTCCGGCCTCTTCGCAACCTACGAGTTTGTTTTGTTTTGCCAGGAGAGGACAGCTTGCATCACTGAATGTGTCGCTTAGAGCTACATATACGTCCTTTCCGGAATTTCCCGCCACAATTCGGAACCTCATCAGAAGGTGGGGGACTTCTGAATATTGGCACCTCTCGGAAACTGCTAGCGACCACTGAGAGGACTTTCGAAACCATGGATTTAATGTGCACGTACACCGCATGTACACGGTGGTCTTTAGTAGTACGATGGTATCGAACCCACAACCTTCCGGTTACGAGTCCAATGCCTTAACCACTGGGCTACCACGGCCCCCAACCTGCGGGTTGTCTGCCTTCAGCAACCAGCTGGTTTGACCGCTTCACGTCCAGCCTATGCAGCATATGGGCTGCTTTTACACATTTTGGTGAACGGCCGCATGCAGCAATCAGCTGGTCTGCCGACGGCCTCTTAGCAACCAAAAAGTGCAACCTACAGGCTACCCATCTTCGGCGATCACCTGGTCCAGCAACGGGCTGCTCCGAAAAAAAAAAATTGCTACCTACAGCCTGCTCACCTTCACCGACCAGCTGAATGAAAGCTCAATAATTTGTCCGTAATCGTAAATTTTTTGAAATTCAATATGCCCACTCGCACGGGCCGTGTGCAACGACCGCACCTGATACTTGACCCCTTCAACATGTCTGTGTTCTAACTGTCATTTATCACTAATACCTATGCAACTACTAAAAACAGAGTCCCGTCATCAATATAATAACCTGTCTTCCTGCCGCAATGCAAACACAGAAGAGAAGAAAGGGGATGTTAACTGTGTCAGTCTAACAACTACATGTCTATGATTTTATTTTTTCAAAATTGGAGTCTTGTTTCAACAACTCAACTCTGAACTCTAGAAATTCAATAGAAAGAAATTCTAAGTTCAGAATAACATGACTCCAATTTTTAAAAAATAAAATCATAGACACAGGAGTGTAGCCAGAGGGGGGCTGCAGCCCCCCCCTGAAATGGGACCCTTTACTTAGCTTACAGTTTGATACCAAGTTTAGAATTCAACTTTAGCTTGCAATTTGATGTCCAGCCCCCCTTCCCTGAAATTAAATCCTGGCTATGCTACTTCATAGATGTGTAGTCGTTAGTCTGACTGACACAGTTAACAGAGGCACAAAGTCTACCTTACTGGTTGGCAATTTTTTAAAGCGAATTTTCGTGGGCCAGCATTGCTGGATAGCTTGCCGGCTAGTAGTAATAGATTTACGACAAAAACAAAATAACCAACAACATAAATACACCAAATTAACCTAAATAAAAGCTATAATCCAATGCAACTTTTAAAGAAGTTTAAACGAATTCAGAATTAAACACATGCTTATGTCTCACAACAATCAAAATAAAAGTTACGATCCAACAACGTTGAAATCAAAATCCATCTGGTTAAACAAATTCAAAATTAAATAAACATTTATGACAATGTTCCATGACAATCGAAATGAAATTGATCTTAACAATCCAACAAGGTTGAAATCAAAATCCATCCAGTTAACCAAATTCAAAATAAATGCTTACAACAAAAACAAACTAAACAATTTAAAAATACTCCGGTGAGAGCAATGAAAAAAAAAAGAAACACGACTTCCAAAAACAATAACAATATACATTTATGCTGCCAATTCCTAAAAAAGAATTGCTACAAGTAGATGTTTAAGTGTTGTGCCAAGCCTAAACTTGATTGTAGCCTATGGTTACGATCGAGATGATTACGTTCTGTGATTTTTTTTCGAAGAATCAAGGAACGAATCATTTGCTTCGCTTCTCTGTTTACTTTTTCAAGGCGTGATATCTCGCTAGATATTTAGAGTTGAAAGTAGCTGCAAGTTAAAAAAAAAAGGTTAATTTTTTAGAGATCTTTCGAGCTGTACAAAACGTTTTTGCTTTTAGTTAGCGATAAGAATGTTGTTTTTATCAAAATTTCAACATGGCCACAGATGACAGATGCACTGGGAGCAATGAGTCAATCCCGGAATCATTAGGAACTGGACTTTTATTATTTAGACAAGCACATTGAGACATTTGTCATACTGCTTGATAAGCTTCAAAAGGCCCTCCAGGAAAACATCAGTGCTTTGCATACGGACGAAGAATTGAACGTTTATGGGCAAAAGACGACACAGCAAGTGAACACGCAAGACACCGATACACCATTGGGTAGAGGTTGACTGCAATCAAGCAGATGGTGCTGTTGCAGTGACTCCACAAAGCAAAGACCAGCCTCTCGGTCTGGTTCCAGTAGGTTTGTAGAGAAGGTGCGTTTTGAATTCATGGTCAAAGGAGGAAGTGAAAGCAGTTATCCACTATGAATGGGCACGTGGAGTATCAGGAGCAGAAATTCATAGCCGCCTTGTGGAAGTCTATGGCCCAGGTGTGATGTTGAAGCAAATGGTGCCGCAAATTCAGTGATGAATGTCAGCAAGTGCAGGACATACAGAGACCTGGACGGACGTACATGGCCACTACAGATACAAATGTCAGGAAAGTGAATGACATGATTAAAGTGAACCAGTGTATCACCATTGATAGAGTAGAAGAACTTGGAATCGGACTTGAGGGAGCTCACAAGATCATCCATAGCAATCTTCAATACAGGCAACTGTCAGCACAATGGGTGCCCCGACAACTGACCCCAACACTCATGGAACAACGCATGGCAGTCAGCCTGGAATATCTTGTGCATTACCATGAAGAGGGCAATAACTTTATGGTTCGGATTGTGACAGAAGATGCAACGTGAATCCACCATTTCACACCCGAAACGAAGGCCGCATTATTGGATGGAAACATCTGTTATCACCTGTCCTAAAGAAGTTCAAAACAACTTCCTCTGTAGGTAAAGTGCACCTCACAGTTTTCTGAGATGCCATGGAGATTTGTTGGAGTTGGACTTCTTGGAGGTTGAAACCATCAATGCTACACAGTACTGTGACATCCTTTTGAAATAGAAAGAGTCAATACAGAAAAAGTGGCCTGGCCTTCTCAGATCTGGCGTTCTGATGTTGCATGACAATGCGAGACCACATTCGGTGACAGCAATGCAAAACTGTATTGCAATTCTTGGTTGGGATCAGCTACATCATACCCCATACAGTCCTGATCTCGCACGAAGTGACTTTCATCTGTTTCCGGCTTTGAAGAATCTTGGCAGAAGGCACTTTGGAAGCAATGCTGAAACTGTTTAATGCTTCTTTCGTGTGCAAAGACCTGAATTTTACCTGGAGGGCTTATTGAAGCATATCAAGCAGTATGACAAATGTCTCAACGTACTTGGTACTTATGTGGAAAAATAAAGTTATATCTTATCTTTCATGTCTCATTCTATTTTTTTACTTTCATGCACAACTCTGACCGAAGTCGACAGGGAAACTCATTTTCTGACTCCCCCCTCATATATCTTTCATATTCTCCAGTTCTCGGCAGATACTGGTACTGATAAAAATAATTTTGACATCCATTTTACAAATAATCGAGAATTTTTATGGGAAATTATCTGTGCAAAATAGGAAAGGGTTCTTGTGTAACTACACTGAAGAGCCAAAACATTATGATCTCCTACTGGGCAGGTGCGTAGCCAGGAAAATTTTTCGGGGGGGGGGGGGGGGAGGGATATGAACTTATATGTGTATAAACAGGCGAAATTTCATCACTAATCTAAAAATTTTCCAGAGGGGGGATATATCCCGATATCCCTCCCCCCTGGCTACGCTCCTGTTACTGGGGTACTGGGTAGAGGAACAAACAAGTTCTTAGGAAACAGGTTGTACTAAATATTTAAGGTAGTGGTTACCTAAAGTCGAGGATGAGGATATTGAAACATGGTGGTGTTTGAGCTCTGGTGAGTAGGTGGTCAGGGACATTAATTTGAATACATCGTTATGCTCATCAAACCACTCCAAACACAATTCCTGCCTTGTACAACATGGCACAAGGTTTACATTTCTGTTTGGTAGGACATGCCAAAATAAGGGTGCAACTGATCCGCGATAATGTTCAAGATAGGTCCAACCACATTCCTGGTCTGTCTCACCACGACTCATGGGTACCAGTTCCTGCCCAGGAGACAATCTCCCAAAGCATAATACCCAGCCTTTCAAAAAAGTGTATAGCTGCTGTTAAACAGTTTTTCCTAAGAAAACCCCCCAACCTACCCCCAATTATTCCCCCCCTTAAAACCCCAAAATCCCCAACCCCCAATTACAAACCCCCCCTCCCAAAAAAATTCCCCCTTTAAAAAACCAACCCCCCCTTTCCCCCCCCCAAACCCCCCAAAATTTTCAAAATATTTTTTTTCCTCAACCCAAAAAAAACACCTAAAATTCCCTACCCTTTAAAATTAACCCCCTCCCATTACCCCCAAAAAAATTTTTCATTAAAAAACTTTTCCCCTAATTTTTCCCCTTTTATTAACCCCTCCCCCCCAAATAAAAAATTTTACAAAACCCCCCCAAAAATTTAATTCCCCTTTTAAAAAATTCCCCCCCCCCAAAATTTTCTAAAACCCCCCCACATTAAAAAAACAACTCCCCCCAAAAATTCCAAAAACCCCCAAAACCCCCCCTTTTAATTTTAAAAAAAATTTAAAAAAAAAACCCCTAAACAAACTTCCAAACCTAAAGTTTCCCATACACCCCAAAATAAAACCCCCCCCAAAATTAAAAAAAAATTCCCCCCCCTTAAATTATAATAACAAAACCCCCCCCCCTTTTCCCCCAACAATCCCCCAACCCCCCTTTTCCAAAATTCCCCCCCCCCAAAATTTAAACCCCAAAAACCCCCAAATTTTTAAATTTATTCCCTTATTTTTAAAAAAAATTTTTAAATATAAAAATTTTTCCCCTTTTTACCCCCCAAAAAAAAAAAAAAAATTTCCCCCCCCCCCTTTAATACCTTTCTCCCTTTTTGTTTCAAAATTGGGAAATTCCTTCAACCCCAAAGGGGAACCCCCCAATTTTGGGGATTTTAGAATTCCAAAAAATGTCCCCATTCTGACACATTTAAAATGGGGACCCCCCTTAATAATTAATTCCCTTAATTAACGTTTTAATTTTTAAAAAAATGCCAAAATTAAAATTGTCCCAGTTATTTTTCCCTTCACATTTTAAAACGGTTCCGGGAAAATGGGGGCGTTTGGCCCCCTTTTTTCTCAAATAAAAATTTTTAGTGTCTCCAATTTTGGCAAAACTTGGGGCCCTATGGGGGGCCCCTAAATTTTTTTTTTTTTTTTTTTTAATTTGGGAAAAAAAATATCTTTTAACTTAAAAACTTTTTCCCCCAAATTGTGTTAAAAATTTTGGAGGGACAAAAATTTTTTAAAAAAAAAATTTAAATTTGGGGGGTTTGGTTTTCCAAAATTTTAAATAAAATTTTTGGACAAACTTTTTGTCCCCAAATTCCCGAAACCTTTTTGGGATCCCCATGTTTACAAATTAAAAAAATTTCCCTAATTTTCAAGGATAAATTCTTAAAACATTAAAAAATTTTTCCCTAACACCCAAATAACCAAGTTGCCCAAAAAAATTGGTTGCAGGTTGACCAAATTATAATAAAAAGTTGGGTTGATGGAAAAAGCTCCCAATATTGTTTTTAATTTTAATTTTGAAAATTTTACACTACAACACCGGTTTAAATTTCCCCCGGGATTGAATAATTTGACTATTTTTAATAATGAACCCTTTTTGACAGGCCAAAATTTTTCTGAATTTCAAAGGCCAATTTAAATTTAATCAGGGAGGGAAAAAACCCTTCCCCCTTTGTATCCCCCTTTCCGAGGTTGACAAAAAAAATTTTCATACGCCTAAAAAAAAATCCATGGAATTTTAAAGGTGCAATTTTAAATTTCAAAATTCCCCCTTTTGGGGTTTTAACTTTAAAATTTGTTTCTTTTCTTGCCCCGTTTAGTTTAAAGGGGGAAAAGAATAACTCCATTTGAATTTTGGGAATTTCCGTTTAATCTTAAAACAAAAGGGGTGACCGCTCCCCAAAATAAGATTTTTCCCCCCTTTTTTTTTCCCCCCTTTTTTAAAACCCCCATTTTTAAAAATTTAAAAAAATTTCAAACTAAAGAAATCCCCAAAACATTTTTTTTTGTAAGGTAGATTTCTTTTCCCAAAATTTTTTTTTAAACAAGGGGGAAACCAAAACCCCCCCCCTTGCCCTTCCAAACCAAAATTAGAAATTTTAATAAAAAAAAACCCCATTAAAAATTCCCCCAAAAATTAAAATTTTTTTCCTTTTAAAGGGGGAAACAAATTCCCCAAAATTAAAGCACTTTATTTTAAAAAAGAAATTTAAGGGGGCCGCCCCCCCCCCCCCCCCCCCCCCCCTAAATTTTAAACCCCATCAAAAACCCCCTTTTTGTAAAAAATTTTTTGTCTTTTTTCCAAAGGGGCCCCCACCCCAACCCTTTTTTTTCAACCTTTTTTAACCCCCAAAAATTCCCCCCTTGAGGGTAAAATAGCATTTGTAACCCAAAAAAATGTTTTTGGGGGTGAAAAAATTTTACCAAAACAGTAAGGGAAAATGGGTTTTCAAAACTGGGTTTCATTTCCCCGGGGTAAAGAAATTGTTGTCTGGTTTCCCCCGGCGAAAATTTCTGTCTTTGATTCCTTCCCCCCATAATAAAAATTATCCCCCTTTGCAGAAAAAACCCAAAATGGACCATCCCTGATGGGAATTCGATTTAGGCCCGAAAGAAACCCCCTGAGGCCCCCAAAAAAAAAGCACACAGTTCCCGGGAGGGACCCCAACGGGTTGGGGTTTAAACCCCTTTTGCGTGGAAAGAGTAAAGGGCCCCCTTAAACCAAGTTGGGTTGGGTTTCCCAGGGAATTGGGAATTGGGGGGGGGGAAATTTTTCCCTGTTTTGGGAAAACACGGAAACCAGACGTGTTTTTTTCTTGAACGATCAGGAAAACGTAAGGGTGGTTTCCACCTTTTTTGGGAATGCCCAACCCCGAGACCCCAAAACGGCTCTTAAAATTCCCGGAAGGGGGCCCGGTTTCGCGAAAGTTTTTGGGGGGGGGACATTTGGGGTTTGGGGAAGTTTTATGCATTTTGGGCGGGGGTCTCAAATTTTAGAAAGGCCAAAACTTTTCCCGGTTTTTTAAAAAAAATTTTGATTTAAAACTGGTAGGATCCTTTTGATCGGGTTTAGGGGTTGGGCCTTGGGACTTTCCCCTCGGGGTTTAAACCTTTTTCCGGGGATTGGGTCAGGTCTTGCACTGGAGCCTTTTGGAACCCTTTGAAAAATTCAATGAACAAAATTCAATAACTAAGGGGGCTCTCTCCCTGCGCGTTTTCCCCGCGATCCGCTCTGAGTAAAACGGGTTTTTCCCGGGTTTTTTATAAAGGGGGTCACCCTTTTAAAGGGGACTGGGGCTGTGTAGATCCCAGTATATTTTTTAAAAAAAAAATTTTTTCTAAAAAAAAATGGAAAAAAAATATCATTTTAGTATCAAACATTTTACATATGCGCCCTTTTCATACTATGTCTACCTTTGGAGGGCATCAAATTTTTTTCTTGTTATGCTAAAAAGTGTTCCTATAACTAAAAAAACATGTAAATGAACAAAATTTTAAAAAAGGCTCTGTAGATTTTTTCCCTTTATTTTTGAAAAACCCGTTTTATTCTAGAGGGTGATACAATTTTGAAATGTTTGCGTCGTTCTCCAGTTCGTTGCCCTGGACGGGTTTTCCCCCCAATTGAGCTTTTTTAAATTCTGCTTCCGTGGTACTCCCGGTGCGTTTATTCCCTGTTTCGCACAATTTTGAACATTTCTTTTTTAAAAAAAGATATATGGGGTTGTGGCAAATATATGGGCAACACCAGATGCAGAACTAAAAAAAAAAGTATGGAAAGGGATGGTAACAAAAAAAAGGACATTTAGTTGCAGCTGTTACCCAAAATGGACAGATGAACTACTACTTATCGTTGTGGATGGGGGCTAGGCATGAAAATGGTATTTTAATTATCCTGTTGGACCCCTGTTCCCCCCTTCAAAGCAAATTGTTCTTTAATCCAATCGAAAAATTTTTGGGGTTGCTCAATTTTTTTCTGTTTTTCTCTGTAGCAGCATACTGACTATAATAAGCTAAAGTCGTCCCTAGTCAGAATCTGTGAGAGAGGGAAATTTAAATTAAACTGGGTTTAAAAATGAAATTTTTTTGGGGATAACACATCGGTATTCCAAAAGGGAGAAAAAAGGCCTTATTGGGACCACGAGCGAGAGGTTTTGAAGTCATCTAGTGTTTCAACGCTTTTTTTTAGAAATTGATATCGTTGGGTAAAGCCAAAGCCTTGTTGGAAGAAAATTGTTCCTGCCCAATTTGGATATGTTGGTAGTTCCAAATTCCCGCCCCCGGCTTTTTTGTTTTATTGGCGAAAAAAAATGCCGTGGCGTTTGCCAGGGCATGACTGTAAAAAAATTTTGTGGACAGGCATTTTAAAAAATTTTTTGGTTTATATATAGGTCTTAACTTTTGGTTCCTAAATTTTTCTTGTGTTTCTAGGGGACGGGGGCCCCCAAAAATTTCTCGTGCTATTTTCCGGGGCCGCCTGGGCGTCTTTTTCCCTTTTTTCTTTTTACTTGAAATATTCCATCATTTACTACCTCGAAAGATTGTTAAAGGGAAAAAAAATAAACAAAAAAGGGAGTTATAGGGCCTTTTTTTGCCGGGACTGCCCCGTTTGGGGAATTTGGGTTTCGGCAAAAAAAAAATGAAAAAAATTTCAAATTTAGAAAAAATTTGAGGGGGCAAAGGGCGCAAACGCGCACCCACTTTTGGCAAAAAAAATTTTTTCCCTTTTTCCCCTTTTGGAAACCCAACCTCCAAAAAACAATTTTTCCCCCACCTTCCCTCCCCCAACAACCAATTCTCCCTTTCCCAATCAATTTTCCAAAAAAAAAAAATCCCCCCCCATTCCCTTTTTAAATTCCCCCCCAACCCCCATTCCAAAAACCCCCAACCCCTTATTAAATCACACCTATTACCCAATTTAAAAACCCAACCCAAAACCTACACTTTTCCCAAAAATTAATTTCCCCCCCTTTCCTCCCCGAAAACCTTCCCCCAATTTAATAAAACCCCTTCTTCACCCCAAAAACCCCTTTTAAATTTTTTTAAACCCCCCCTCACTAAAATTTTAAAAAAAAAAACAATCCCTCCCCCCCTAAAACCAAAAAAAAAAAAATTTAAAAACCCCCTTTTTTAAAAAATCAAAAAACCCTTTATTTTAAAATTAAATTAAACCTAAATTATTATTTTAAAAAAAAAATTTAATTTTTTAAAAAACCTTTAATTGGGAAAAGATAAAAATTTTTTTCAAAATTTTTTTAAACCCCCCTAACTTCTGTTATTCTGTTTAAAAAAGCTGAATAAAATTTTCCCTTTACCCCCCACAAACCCAAATTTAATGAATAACGATAATAATTTTTCAACCCCCAAATTTATGTTTACCCTTAAAAAGGGCCAAGATTTTTTTGTGTTTATTTTTTGCCCCGTTTTCAGAATGGCTTCCCTCAAAATCGTCCACCCAAAGCGCTTCCCCCTTTCCCTGTGGCCCAAACAACTGAACACGATTTCTCCCTTTTTCTTCCCCGCCGATGGTCCGCCCCCAAACCCTTCATTTTCCGCTTTTTCAAAATTTAAAATTACAAACGCGTGGAAATTCCCCTATCAGTCTGATGACATTTCTGTCAGATAAATACATTTTGAATATTAGGCCATGGTTTCCCTTTTGCCTCATTTCTAGAAACCCACAAAAACGTGTTTTCTCAGCCCCATAAGTCCACCCTTTCCCTTGCTCCCCCACCCAAATTTAAAACACAGAAAATTGAAAAAGTTCCCCGAGAAGAAAAGCATCCGGGTGGAAAGAAATTAATTTAATTTGGGCATAAGATGGAGTTCCCTTGAACCAAAATAGACAAATTTAAAAAAAACCGAGGTTTCAAATAACCCAACCCCCCAAATTTTCCAAAAGGGCCCAAATTTTTAATAATGGTTGGCCGCTTCTTGCTGCAATTATGCCAAAAACCCTTTGGGTCTTTTGGGAATGTGTTGTTGTTGTTTGTGCTGAGGCAGATTTGGGCCCCCCCAAATCTTGAGGCCCCCTTAAATAATTTTACCGAGTGACAGTGTATAAAAAGGGGGTTTTAGTGATCAAATTTTTGTGCTGTCCCGGGGAAAAGTCAGGGGGGGCGGGCCGGGGCCCTGGGGGGGTCTTTAACATTTCATAGTAAGTCTTTTAGCAGCTTTGCTGTATGAGGATGCTTTATGTTGCTTTGGAAAAAATTTCCCTGGGAGACTATTTAGGATAAAGGGCCCCACGTGGGGGTCCAAGGGAAAGTTATTACCCTAACGCTGGCCCATTAAAGGTTGCATATACCACCAAAATAGAGTGGGCGGCTATCAAAGGGTTTTGGACCCCGACCTTACCCCCCCCCAAATTTGTTACGCACTGCTTTTGGGGGACTCGTTTTGTTGGGATAGTTTAAATGGGGTGGCTTCTTTGAAATTTTTGCATCCGTGTTTTTGTACCCATTTTGCCTGGGGAATTTATAAAATTTTAACCCCTTTTCTGTCTGAAATTATCAGATTAGTTAGCACAAGCTGTATGTCATGCAGATACAAGGTTTATTTATTCACCGTTTATTTCATATCCCCCCTGCCCTCCGAAAATTTTTCCTGGTTGCCCTCTTGAAGTGACAATTTGTTTACATTTTTAGTTTCCTTTAATATTGTAGTCTGTTTTTCTTTTTAGGAATATGATCGATACAGTTCATATATTTTTATGCCTAATGAGTGCTCGTACAATTTTGCTGTACATTTGAAGCAGCAGCATTGTACTTGTACTTTTTCGGCTTGTAAAATAGGATGAAGTTATCTGCCCAGTTTTATAAGCTGCAAGAGTAACAGAAATCTCTGCAGGTAAGTGCTGAAGATAGGCGGCAATGTGAACCCTTTGTGTGAGTATCATGATTAATTAAAACAAATTTATTAATGTATTTTATGTATTTGTAATTAAAAAAATGAAAACATTCCAACAAGTTTTAATTTCTTAAATGTCTCTTAGAGAAATGCTAAAAACAATGATCACTATTGTCCAATTGCAATGACACACAAGTATAGTCAACAACCAGTGTTCATCCTCAGGGCCTGATTAACACTTTCTGATACTATAGGCCTGCTGTTATTTTGCCCCCCCCCCCACACACACACACCTATTCCTATCACATTCCACAAGTATAAATAATAAATATTGTAGTTTTGAGGCACGGGCCTTATGGGCCTATTCGGTAATCAGGTTCTGTTCATCCTAGGTGTTTTTCGAAGGGCGCTGTGCCCTCCCCGCCCTACTTGCACTTTGAAAAAAAAATTGGTGCCATTTAGCCACTCAAAAACAGTGCGCTGCCTGCAGCTCTTCTTGCCCCAATTTCATTCATAGTGCCATCCTCTCCTCTCTGTTTACATTTATTGCGTTGCGGCATCCCTTTCCTTTTTGCTGATAGTCAGCACCTTACAGATTCTTATATTCGTATAGTGCCTCTTTATATTCTGACATGCCCTTGAAAGCTTAAATTGCCCTTTTTTAAGGACTATCATCCTGTCCCTTTTTCATCCTAGGATGATCTCTGCGACAATAAAATGTAAACCTGGCATGAAGACCTATTCATTTTGTCAAACAGAGCAAACCACTGATGTAAGGTCTGTGGAGCAAACTACCTCATCCCTCCTCTCTATAGAACCAACCTACTATTCATTAAAACAGATATACAATTCTGTTCATAGCCAGATTGAAACACACTTGTATTTTTGTTGAAATAATGGAACAGCTTAATATTGCCACCTGCCATTTTTGGTGCCATTTGTTTTTCGCCAAACTGGTGCCAGTGCCAAGTACCGTGTTTTGTTAAAGGTTTACCTTTCAAACTCTTGACGAAACTCTTGAGTTCCAGAATAGGGGCTATCTTTTTTCTAGACACAAAAACATATCGCACTTTTATCCACAGTTACTATGATATTAGTTATCCAAGAGCATGTAAAAGTATATGGATGTCATATTTCATAGCTTCCTTTTTTTTTTTTTTTTACATTTTGCCAATTTAAATTATCACTTTTTTCCCCCTACAGGAACCTTTTTATAAAAATACAAACAAAAATATCAGCAGAACAGAAAACTTCAGAAAAGTCAGTATAAAACTCCCTAAACTTATAATTAAATTCTCCCAATTGATATCCCTATATTACCTCCAAAAAGTCATTGCACAAATAAATGTTTCCATCATAAAAGGTGTATTCAAAAACTTTACAACTTAAATTCTCAATGCAACTCTGTGGGCTTGAAAACGGCAGCCTTTCTTTTTTTTAAAATCGGGAAAATCTTTGACGTAACATTTTTAAAAACATAATTCCTCGTTTACTCATAATGGATATCTATTTGCAACTCCGCCCCGATTTTTCCCCAAAACTTGAAAATAAACAAAAAAGCCAAAATTTCTTTAAAAAGTTTAACCTTTTAACTTCTCGGTGAAAGTCCAAATTTTACAAATGGTGGGAAATCTTGTTTCAAAAACGAAACCCCACCGTCGACAATAACAAATATTTATTTGGGAAAATTTGGGGTTTTTAAAGTGTTTAGGCTGATTAATTTTTTTTTTTTTCCCGAGCTTTTGGAATTTTTTGCATTTTGGTAAAAAAAAAAAAAAAATAATTACCCTAAAAACACCAACTTCCCTAATAATTTGAAAGGTTGATAAAAACACTTTCAAAAAATTGTGTTTTTTCCGGGGCCGAAATTTGGGATTTGTCGAAAAATTAATTGTTTATTTTTAATTCCATTTTGGGGCGTTGCAAAGATGAAAATGCCAACCATTCAAAAGGGGAAAAAATTTCCCATCGGAAACGTCCCAAGAGTAGCTCAGTGGTATTTAAAAATTTATTTTTGATAAAGAAACATGAACAGGAAACAAATAAATGATAAACATATATTATATATATTTGTATCTAAAACCCGTCAGAGATGTGGGGGAAAAAAAAAGTTCACACACATACACACGCAAAAAAAAAAAAAAAAAAAAATGCATAGTACCCCTAGGGGTTTATTTTATTTTTTTTTAAACTGGAAAAAGGGGTCATAAGAAGAATCTTGGGAATCTTTTTTTCAAAAAATTTATACTTTGTAGTCGGGCTACATAAGAGGTGCTTATCAATATTTTTTAAAATTTTAGAAGGTGTTTAAAAAAAAATAAAATCTTGAGATCCCCTTGTTAAAAAAATATCCCTTTTAAAATTTTCCCTTTAAAAACAGGGATTGTACATTTCATGTGTTACATGTAATAAAAAAAATATATGTTTAAAAAAAAGTAATTCAATGAACTATTCAGCATTTTGTATACAGGGCGATTTATAATTTAGAAGCATACAAGAGGTCTTTAGGGTCATAACAGTATGACGGATCTCCAGAACCTCACTCACTAGCGAATGACCCGCAGCGTCGGGAGAACATCCGTCTCTTTTTGAAACCCTACTTAATTATCCCCTTCGCGAAGATATGTGATTTGTTGGATCTAGGTGACAATTTTCCGGCACCACCCATGTTTTTTCAAAAATATTCACTCTTTCAAATATTAATTGCCACTTGATAAAAAATTTTAAATTCAAGAATTTTTGTAAAAATATTCACATTGAATGAATATGTCAGTGCGAGAGCCAATTCTTTATGATTGGCTTAAGAATTATGATTCCCTCTACAATTCAACACCTTCTCTTTCTAAATGTGAATTGATTTAAAGCCATACAATGAAGTGAAGGAACATTTCTGCATGCCGCCATTGCCCTATAGTGATTCTTTCATTGAGCTAATCCTTACGCGACTGTAACATTCAATACTCATTCTCCATAAAGCGTTTTTCTAGTCCACTCTATAATTTTAGAATCACCCTGTATACCACACTGTGAAAATGACGTTGCCATAATTACAAATGTTGTTCCTAACGTTTTATCTACTATCAATGAATCAGAAAAAAAACAATAAAAAAAAAAAAAATAAAAATTTTCTTAAGTTTGGGGACCAAATTTTCCCAATTATGGGGCCCCTTGGGTTTTGCAATAGGATACAAAATTCTAAGAAGTTAAAAAACCTATTGAACTGTTTTTGTGAGCAGTTTTAAAATTTTTTCAAAACCAGGTTTTTGGAGGGTTTTCCTAATATTGTTGCAAGGATGTTTAGAAAAATATTCTTGCAAGTTATGCTAACTAAACAGAAAAGTTATATCTTAAATGATTAAAATTAAAAAAAATTAGCACAGTAGAAACACGAAAAACTTAAAAAAATAAAGTTTTTTAAAAAAAAGCTTGAATATTGTTAAAATAGGTAGAAATTTAAAAAATTTAGGTAGTTTAATAAATTATCTAAAAATTTTTGTAGTTTGTTTTAAATTTAAAAAGTAATTTTTAATATTTTAAATAAATTTAATAAAAAGTAGACACAAAGTAAAACATGTAACTTAAAATAAAAACGTAAAGTTAGGTCAATAGTAAGAGTATCCACAAAATATATATAGACACCTTTATGCTATCAACCAGGAGATGAAAGACATTATCACAATTTATCAACTGATATGAAATATTGAGCATACGTTATTCTACACATGTACTTCTAATTGTGAAGTACATACACTGTACCTATTAGATAGTAGAGATATTTTAAACACTACATCATAGTAAAACTGTGGGATTTCTTTAATTAAATAAGCGACATTACTCAAGAGATCGTGTGGCGGGTTTCAAACAAAAATAAGAACCTGCAAACTGAAAAATGCTATTGGTGTGTGGAGCTGTGTGCAATCGTCACACATCTCTGTCATTAACATGTGTATTATTTCAGGATGAGTGTTAGAAAGAATTATTGACGACTGCATGAGATTCATAGCCCATTCTCAAAAGTGGTACAATTAACATTAAAGACGGCACAAAGAAATCTATAAAAAACCTTCGTGAACAAAAACATTTTACTCTCACATAAAAACTTTTTAACTATTCCATACTCTAAGGGAAGCAACTACAATATCGCGCAATTTTAATTCTGCCCGAGTTTTAATCTGCTAAAAAAATTCACCTATTGTACATAAAATTAAATTATCATTCTACATCACTGACCTATTGAACTGCATATATCTTGTATTAGTCTATGATAAACAATGGATTTTAAAAAGA